>JANAVB010030864.1:0-102227 GCA_029216955.1 Iris pallida
ACCACTTCAGAGCTTAGAAGCGGGAGAGAGGGAGCACGACTATTTAGAAGAGTCTAAAGTTAGGAGTGTGCTAATAAATTGTTTATGTTTATTAATTATTGTTATCAAAATTTATAGATATCTTAATATTTATTAGAATTTATAAAGTCGAGTTCAAAGTTGTCGTGATTTTCATGATGTCAAGATAAGTAATCCTTAGTTTCTTGTTAGATTGATAGATATGCATTAAAATTCTCTAACTTTTTTCCCCAAAAATTATGTCCTCTTTTAAAGCGCTCATGTCGTCTGAGAAACGCAACTCCCGTCGCCAGAAAAACAAGCTCATGTCGCTGGGAAACAATCTAAGTAAGAACCGTCGAGATTCTTACTAAGATTCGTTGGCAGCTTAGAGCAATTATAAGGATGTCATTCCTAACAATAGAGTACAAGTTCGTTCAAATATAAATAATTAACAACAGAGTTCTAGAAGATTTAAAATAAAAAGAACAAGGAGATCAAACAAGTACTTTGCATGTGGTTCACTTGCATATCGCATCATTGCCGGTATTAATTTCCTTGGATTCAGCTTGTTTGTAGACATCCAAGATTCAACAGTCTCATAAGCATCAAGCATGATAAGATCAGGAGCAAATTTATACTGCAAAGAAAAGTGAAATTTGATAAACCAAACAAGCCGATATAGGAAGGAAGGTTGTCTAGATCTATCCTTTTCTAAATATCCTTGTAATTCTTCCATTTAGTACATGTCTACTTGAACCATAAGCAGGAACATTTTTAAGGTTATCAAATAAGACATAGTGCAATATGGCCAAAACCACATATGAATGTATATAGTCAGGAAAAATATAGGGGGGATCTTTTTCCTCTCTTCTTCTATCCGACCAATTGGTTTTATCTTCATTATAATTACAAGAGGTTACAAATCTTCAATAGAAGAAACCAAAGCGACCACTATCATAGAAATCTTCTCTCCTGAAGGTGAAAGTTAGTCACATCTATTATGCATCAATAAGCAAGCAGTGAGAAAAACTTTGAGAAGTTTCCAAGAAGGAAATTGTGTACCTGAAGATCAACAGAGACATTAGGCTTCTGAAGCACTTCCAATGCTTTCTTTGTTTCTCCTTGCTGTCCCAGTCAAAAGCAAAGTAAAATTACTGGTCTGAATACTTCAAAATAATGCATCATTGTTCTGGCTTTTATTGGTCATGTACACAGTATATCAACTTATAAAATGTATTTTCTTTACCTCCAAATGAAATAAACATCACCTACAAATCAAAGTTTCAACATATTTTATTTCACGAGAATCCATGAAAAAAGCATCCCAATTAAATTTACGGTGTCAAGTTTCAAACTATTTAGACACTTGATGGTAAAGATTACACATTCAAGGTCAGTACTGTTTCTGATGAATTTGCCGGCATAGCAGAGTGATGACAGCAAAAGTGATAAACTACTAGAATAGGTAATAGAAGTTACCATTTATTGTGTTGAAGGCGGCAAACTTGCCGTAAAATGATCATGAAAAGTGCAAAAAAAAATGAAAGTAGAACTTGGAGTAAGATAAACCTCTTTCAACTAGGATGCAATAGAAAACTATTATGTCCATCTAAGACAGCCAGGTAAGTTCTCCGAAAATAATGAAGAAGTGCAAGTAAGACAACCCACAAAAAAAGGAGAAAACAACAATAACAACAACAACAATGAAAAAGCCTTTACCAAAAACAAACAAATAGAACCACTCATCAGTTAAAAAGGAAAATGAAGCATCTTGCTTGTGCCATCCAACCACTGAACAAAAAGGGAATAGATGGAGAAGCGCAGTTTCATCAGAAAAATGTAAATGTTCATCCCCACGATTCTATGACAGCATTACTCATTCCACATGTACAGTTTATTCCCTACAAAGTTAGAAACACTTAAAATGACTTCTAAACTATTCTAGCACTTTATGTGGCCTGAAACCACTCTCTTTTAAAAAAAACCACCAGCTTCTCTAGTTATGAGCATTTCAGGTTCCAATCTTAGTTTATTTTGAACTTAGATCCAAATAAATCACACACTTGTCAGATGTTCGATATTTCCTGGGAACTAGATACCAAGAGCTCCTGTGGCATTTTGCATGATTCACGCATTTGAGATGTATCTTGCATTCGGATTGCAAGAACTTCAACCATTATTTGATGTCAAGTTCAAGGAAACATTTCCTTCAAACTTCTGATATGTTCAGTCCTTGTAGATTCCAGACATCATACATTAAGAGCAAACTGGGGTCTCTCAGTGTGGGTGGATGGGTGAGTGCAGGGGAGATGTCATTTCAAAACCATTTACGGGAGAGGCTGTTTCGGAGACTTGAACCCACAACCAACCTCCAGGGAACCAGGATGGAAGTGTTAAGCCCCTGTCTGTCACACCATGCCCTCTTTTATTTAAGAAAGATATGTGATGGAATTCAAGAAAGCTATTTCTTTTCAACTATAAACATGCTGGTAGGAAGTAGAGATCTAATATCACTCGTAACACCTTGCATTACATGGAACAAGTTTATAGAAGATTTAAAATATATATATATTGAACAGGTAATTATCCATGATCGTTCCCACCGGGATTCGAACACCGCCCTCTCGGGTCACATCCCTCCACACTAACCACTTGAGCTAGAGGTCATTGGCATATATATATATATATATATATATATATATATATATATATATATATATAAATAAAGCAAAAATAATATGCAAAAACAAATTTATTATGTGAAAGAACCACACACCTGAATAAAATAGTGAACTACAATCTCATAGAGCTCCTTCAGACCAGCAAAGAAGACCAATTCATCCACTCTGCCATAACTGCAAGCACAATGGAAATATAAAAATATAATTGTTTAAACAATTTGGTTGTATAATAGCTGTTATTTAAAACAATAAGAGAATTCCAAATCTAGTGTAGATAATTAGTCTGGTCATGCATAGCTAATTGAAACCAGATTATACTAGCAAATAGTAGTTACCTCTAAAATGAATATAAAAAAATAAGATAAATAAAAGAAAAGGGCATGAATGACGTTAATGCATGACCCAGTGAAAACTAGATTATACCACATTATACGAGATGATCCTCCAAACGAACCAAAAATAAAATAAATAAGCAGACATCAAAACGTGAAGCGTAGTCTTAGGTACAGAGCATGGTTACTCGGTAATAGTACACCCTGTAGTGGCCAAAATACAAAACAAGCATTGGTAGTAAAGTGGAAACAACTAGAGAGAAAAATAGTATTAAACTAAAAAAAGGGGCATTTCAAGACTAAGCAAAGTTGATAAACTACGAAAAAGCTATTTGATTTCTGAATCCAAACTAAGATTGCTCCTCAAATTTCTTAACAGTACATTATTAACCAGGTATTAGGAAGATCCAAAGGGGGAAAAATGCCATATATGTACACCTAACTTTTGCATATATAAAAGATGTAAAGCAAGCTTTAGATCTTCCACTCACATAATCTGGCCCCTTAAGAAACTTACTACTAGACAATTTGTCAACTAAAGTCACTGAAAAGACGGTAGAGACTACAAACAACTTCAACAACAAAGCCTTTATCCCAAAATTTCGGTGTTGGTGGTTTGAATCATTTTCTTTCATTCAGCTCTGTTCCCGCCATCTTCTGTAACACACTGAGGAATGCCCCAACGTGTATTCTGGAATGATTCTTTCCATAGAGTGCCGACAATGTTTTACGTTGGCTGTCACCTACCTAATGCAACCCTCCTTTATACGGACTTGTGACCAGCAGTGAAAATATAGGACATTAAGCACCGTTAGGCAAAATTATTCAAAGAGACCTTAAAATCACCGCTAGGGATTTTGAACATTTATGATCTTGGATTAGTCAGCACCATTTTCCAATGCACTTTTCAGAAGTAGTAGTTTCTCATGACAAATCACATGGCTCGGGCCACCAGGGGTGGCCAAGCGGTGGGGGCTGATGAGTGGGGAGGTCTAGGTTTGATCCCAGGACTCAGCAAAAGAAAAACACATGGCTTGGTATTCTTCAACATGCTATCACCGTGTCCGACTGACAATGCCAACAAAAGATTCTTTTTAGGTGTAGTTTTAAGCACCTTGTCGCATCCCTCAAGGTCCTGCACCACTTGACCAAGTTTTGAATCCTTAACAATTCTCACACCTGCAGACCAGATCCTTTGATAGCTTTCTTCTTGCTCTGAGAGTATAAAGGTCACCATAATTCTCTTTTTTCTCTAGTTGGCTCTCGCCTTCACCTCCTACTTTTTCACCTTTTTCTCCCTACCCAATTCGTGTTAACAATGAGTGAAAACCCATAAGAATGTATAATCCTACCAAATATTCTAGTTCAAGTGTTGTCCTGGTCGCATATTCATCAATTCTCTTGAACAAACAGGACATTATGAAGTTCCTCAACCTGGAAAGTCCTTTCTTCTGGCAAACATACCAGCTCTAGCCACACACTCGTCTGATCCTTGTCTACAATTTCCCCTGAATAAGTACAACTCTAGTATACAGTGCACATCCCCTTCTCAATCCCAGCTTCAGTTTATACACCAGTAGGAAGTGAAGCATATACACACATAGAGAACAACAGGTCTCTAACCTCTGCTCATGCTTCATATAGGAAAAAAGAATCGGATCCAAGATACTATCAGTTCCAGCATTTCCATGGTGAAACCAATCCTAGATGTCTGTCTAGAAGTGGAATGATAATTCAGTAACAGGAAGACCAGACCACTAGGCACTAGTACAAACTTACTTCTGGTGTTTCGGACTCTAATACAACCCAAGTTATCCCCAATGAAAGTATGAAATTATAACAAGGTTCTCGCAGTGAAAACAATCTATCATTGATCTCTTCAAGAAGAAGTCACACTTGCTATATGGTTCATTACCGACAGCCATAAAAAGAATTGAAATCTAAAAATAGCTTAATTAACTTCAATGCATTGTTTAATTTACTAATACTGAACTAACATCAGTAAGTTACCTGCAAACTTTGTTACGATGAATCATATTAATAATGCAAAAAACGTGCAGAGATCAAAGATGACCAACAAAATTGAGACTTAAATTACAACAATATTACAGTTGTAGGATTGCAAAACCAGAATGATTTGAAGCAATGTTTATCAAGCTGTTTCCATATGAGCGAGTTCATGGCTGGTTACTGAATAATTGCATAACTCGGCCTATTAATTGCCACTTGGTATTTTCAATTAAGCAGCCCCCCGACTAATCGCATTGCTTGGCCTATTAATCTTTTTTTACAAAGTCCTCCAACAGACACATTATGATCCAGAAATCCATTTTAACTGAAAAATAAATAACCCTCTCCAGTTTATAGTGCACATCCCCTTCTCAATCCCAGCTTCAGTTTATACACCAGTAGGATGTGAAGCATATACACACATAGAGAACAACAGGTCTCTAACCTCTGCTCATGCTTCATATAGGAAAAAAGAATCGGATCCAAGATACTATCAGTTCCAGCATTTCCATGGTGAAACCAATCCTAGATGTCTGTCTAGAAGTGGAATGATAATTCAGTAACATGAAGACCAGACCACTTGTACAAACTTTCTGGTGTTTCGGACTCTAATACAACCCAAGTTATCCCCAATGAAAGTATGAAATTATAACAAGGTTCTCGCAGTGAAAACAATCTATCATTGATCTCTTCAAGAAGAAGTCACACTTGCTATATGGTTCATTACCGACAGCCATAAAAAGAATTGAAATCTAAAAATAGCTTAATTAACTTCAACGCATTGTTTAATTTACTAATACTGAACTAACATCAGTAAGTTACCTGCAAACTTTGTTACAATGAATCATATTAATAATGCAAAAAACGTGCAGAGATCAAATATGACCAACAAAATTGAGACTTAAATTACAACAATATTACAGTTGTAGGATTGCAAAACCAGAATGATTTGAAGCAATGTTTATCAAGCTGTTTCCATATGAGCGGGTTCATGGCTGGTTACTGAATAATTGCATAACTCGGCCTATTAATTGCCACTTGAAATTTTCAATTAAGCAGCCCCCCGACTAATCGGATTGCTTGGCCTATTAATCTTTTTTTTACAAAGTCCTCCAACAGACACATTATGATCCAGAAATCCATTTTAACTGAAAAATAAATAACCCTCTCCAGTATATAGTGCACATCCCCTTCTCAATTCCAGCTTCAGTTTATACACCAGTAGAAAGTGAAGCATATACACACATAGAGAACAACAGGTCTCTAACCTCTGCTCATGCTTCATATAGGGAAAAAGAATCGGATCCAAGATACTATCAGTTCCAGCATTTCCATGGTGAAACCAATCCTAGATGTCTGTCTAGAAGTGGAATGATAATTCAGTAACAGGAAGACCAGACCACTTGTACAAACTTATTTCTGGTGTTTCGGACTCTAATACAACCCAAGTTATCCCCAATGAAAGTATGAAATTATAACAAGGTTCTCGCAGTGAAAACAATCTATCATTGATCTCTTCAAGAAGAAGTCACACTTGCTATATGGTTCATTACCGACAGCCATAAAAAGAATTGAAATCTAAAAATAGCTTAATTAACTTCAATGCATTGTTTAATTTACTAATACTGAACTAACATCAGTAAATTACCTGCAAACTTTGTTACGATGAATCATATTAGTAATGCAAAAAACGTGCAGAGATCAAAGATGACCAACAAAATTGAGACTTAAATTACAACAATATTACAGTTGTAGGATTGCAAAACCAAAATGATTTGAAGCAATGTTTATCAAGCTGTTTCCATATGAGCGGGTTCATGGCTGGTTACTGAATAGTTGCATAACTCGGCCTATTAATTGCCACTTGGAATTTTCAATTAAGCAGCCCCCCGACTAATCGGATTGCTTGGCCTATTAATCTTTTTTTACAAAGTCCTCCAACAGACACATTATGATCCAGAAATCCATTTTAACTGAAAAATAAATAACCCTCTCCCCAAAAGAAAAACAATGACTAATAGAATTGTTCACAAGGACTCCTGCGTAAAATATCCAGCTTCTGGACTACCATAACTGATGACTCACCATAAAATATGTCTACCCTAATAAGTTTCCAGTGTCAACATATACTATAACATTTAATCATTACAGCCAGGGAATTCACAACCAGGTTTAAATAACAGCACTTCCAGTGTTACAGGAATAAATCAAGAGCAAGTACAAGTGGACTGTACAAAAGATTAGCAAGTACAAGTGGACAGGTCAAAGAAACCTGAGAAGATCTAGTGTGAGAACTATCAAGACAAGCTCACCTCTCTAACAATTTCATTGTTGTCGCCTCGTCCAATACATCCTTGGAGTCACTAAGAAAAGCCCGAAATTCCTTGATGATTACTTGGTACTCTGAATTGTTGTTTGCATTGGATGCATTCTTAACCATGCATGCATCGTCTTCCAATAACAGACGGTTGATCTACAGAGTTAAGACGTAATAGTAATTGTAATCAGCGACCATCAACAAAGTACATGCATACATATCACGTGAACAAAAAGTTGGCAAAGAAGATTAGACACGGGTTATTTACTAAAAAAGTGTGCCCAGTTTACTAGATTAAACAGAAACCAAAGATACTGAAAAAAAACATCAAACAAAGATCACAATGTTTGGTATTGACATGGAATTGAAGTGTATGTAAGTTTTTTTGGAGAGGGAGTATAGAGACAGCAATTTCATTTAGTTCTGTAATGAACTGTGGCCAGAGTACAACCAAAAGCAATGAACCAAATTTATGCACTTTAAAAGATTAATAATCACCTGCCACCTATACTCCTACCCCGTAAATTAGTGTTCTTAACATGAAGAGAGATTTCACCGCATTTGTCTCAGCTAGATAAAAATTATTACAAAAGCACATTTATCTCACCGGATTTGTTTTCTCATAGTGGATACAGACGAATACGAATATCAATTGCAATGTCCATATTCGGCTAAAGTGGATATGGATCCTGATGGAACAGATAAGGATTTTGAATTTGGATATTACTATCAAGAAATTACAAAGGAAATCAAATTGAGTGCTTAGTTCTAAATGGTCCATATAGTATTTGAAGGCTATTGAAATATTATTTGGATAATTCAGATGATAAAAGTACAAACCGTACCTGTATCCAGAATTTAAAAGACAGATAGCTATATCCATATTAGTTAAATTTTGGATAGGGGGTCGTATCCTCGTTGTATTATATTTATTTGCGTACGCCACTAGTTATCAAGCACTTGGTTTCACATAGAGGCAGATATGATCACAATATGTCACATAAGCATGTCATCTTAGATTACTTCCAGAAATACAACCTTGTCCAAGTACAGCTCAGTAGCCCAAGTGGAGATCATTGTTATTTGGCATTTATCGTCTTTCGTGAGATTATCAAGCTTTCGTAATAAGAAAGTCCTTAAAGCATCCTGCACAAACAAGAAAACAACTTGGACATGAATAATAATTACGACTAGACAATGACGAACGTTATGCCAGTACTTGTGTTGGTGTTGTCTTTCTCAATGAAATACAAATGTTTTCCGTATCCAGATATGGAAACCGGAAAAAGTCACAGTACGTAGAATTAAGGAAATGAATATATACCAGGCATGATGAATCCAATTCTGGGGAGATGTATAAAAAGCGAAGGGAAGATGAGTATATACATTGAGAACAGAAAATAAATTTGATATGCTGTTGCATAACTAGAAAACGCTTATGTCAAGTAACACAAGCAAGAAATATACTTTCAAGTGTAAGTCATCCATAATCTACTACCGACTAAGGTAGTAAAGCTTCTATGTCAAGTACAAATTGCCAGTATCAACAACTCAAGTAATAAGACAAGGCTATTTCCCAACCACAAGTTTGACTCCATCTGTCCAATAACATAAGCTTTGCAACATAATAATTAGGTATCAAAAGGGGAAAAAAATTTGTCAAATATATATAATTTTAAGTATCAAAAGTTCAACTCTGGTTGTAAAAAAATTCAATGTTACCCTGCAAATGATGCATGTTACCTGCTCACCTATGGCAATAAACTTTAAGCTGATCTCCTCAAACGACAGGGAATAGTTTATCTGCAAAAAAAAAACATATACAGTTACAGTTTACAAACAACAGCATAACTGTCGAAAACTTAAAATAAGACTGGCTGAAAAAAATCTACATTTTTACCTATGCAGGCATTTATATCATGTTTCTCAATTTCCCTAGACATCTCACCTCCACTTTTACTAATGTAAACCAAGGACTGTAATCGGAACTTGTGCAATAATAGATAACCCAAATCAAATGTAAATTGTTCTCATGAAACTCAAATTGGAACCGTAGAAGTTAATTTTGGCAAAACAAAAATTAAAGCAACAGATCAGATCTGAATATAATTTTCAGCGCAGAATAATGAACTTTCAGCACCAAAGACTAGAAGCATGAATTGAAACAAATGCAACTTTCCCTGCAAAGATGATATCTATCCACAATATCCCATGAACTTGAGATAAATTTAAGGGATAGTTATTTGTTCAAGGAAATATAATAGAGTTTGAAGGAATGATGGAAGAAGAATCTTGGAGGAGAAAGAAAGAGAGACTTCCAGAACCAGCCGGTAACCCCACCTCGTAATCAGTCCACTAGCAACTGCTCCAAAAATTCTGTAGCTGTATCCTCTATAAACCCTTGGACAGCCTTTCCCATTCAACACAAACAAAGATAATAAAGTCCCAAGTGCACTTTACTTCTGCAACATGTTTGACCTTTGGATGGACTGCACCTCTCTCTCTATTCTCCCCAGAGTGGCTGCTCGCCACTTCAGGATCAAAACCACCAACCACTCAAAAATGCTGCAGCTGTGTCCCCTATAAATACGTTTTTATAGCTATATCCTCTATAACCCTTGGACAGTCTTCCCATTCAACCCAAACAAAGAAAATAAAGTCCCAACTGCACTGTACTTCCGCAACATGTTTGACCCTCGGATGGATTTCAACTCTCTCTGTCTTCCCCAAAGTGACTGCTCACAATCAAAACCCGTCAACCACTCCAATAATGCTGCAGCTGTATCCCTATAAACCAAAATAATTTCCGCTATCCACGGCATGTTTGACAAACAAGAAGCACAGAACATGGATAAACATGACTGGAACAAAGGTAAATTCAACCAGGATGATCCAGACTTTCCAATGAAGACTCAATCCCAATCAACCAAGTTTCCAAAAATAAGATTCCCAAAGCCTATTGATTCAATCCAACACCAGTCAAAGCGTCTAGAGCAGAGAAACATGTTTAATAACAAATTTATCACAGTAGGTATAAAGGAGTCTCACAGTAGGTATAAAGGAGCTTGATTTATATTTTGGAGTAAATCAAGCAGAAGATGTCTCACCTTTGCATAGAAGGAAGCTGCCCTGTAGAAATCCTTTGCAGAAAAAGCAGCATCAGCCTGCAGCAGAACTGCTACTGTTACTACTGAAACATAATCCCCGTATAGATGCAATGATTTAAAAGACTATTAGGTTCATTCAATTAGGATGCATATCTGATCCTCAAGATTCCCCGTTGTAATAATTTTTGGAACTTGAATATTTAAAATCATGTACATATACAATTTTCATCTCAAAAAACTGTGTACAATTACCTGTAATAAGTATACTTGATCTCTTTGGAAGGGATTACGACAATGGGCTAAAGCAGCAGCATATTCCTGCATATCTAAATGCACTTGCCACATGTCACGACCCTCATCATGAACAGACACCTGCGGTTAAAATGAAACATGATGATTTTTAAGCAAGAATCAGGCAAGTCCAACTCAACCGCAAGATGGTGCAGAAGCAACTGACCTGAAAGATTGAACTTTCATCATATGCATAAAATAATCCGGCAGCGGCATCACTGCACAATCCAAGAATCCCCTTTGACTCTGGTGCATGATCAAATTTAAGTTCCTCTATAACTTTTTGACTAATTCTGTTTACGACCTGTTCAATAAAGGTAAAAAGGAGTTCATAGGTGAGAAACTAAAAAAAAAAAAATTACACCAACTCAAACTGAAATATAATGCTAACACGAGGACTCCTAGGGCCCATATGGGACTCAGTATTCGTGCCTCAATATAGAGTGAGGCTAAAAGTTTGCTTTACGTTAATTGTCATTGTTTGGGAGTTGCTTTTGATTTAATACTGTGAAAACAAAATCAGATTTTCATGGAGTATTTATGTGATAATTTTTAGTCTGGTTACTATAAAAATAAAGTTCAAACAACATACCTTCTTCAAAAATAAAACATATACATTGTGATATTATTTGTGTTTTATGTGGTACCGCTGCTAAAACAGCATAGCATTTTTTGTGTATTGTGGCTCTCTAATTCGACTTTGGTAGAAAATGAAGCTTACTTGCAGGTTTAATAATTATCCAGCTAATTTTAATGATTTGTCGACAGATCAGAGAATTAATAACATCAGTTCAAAAATGAATATGGCTGGGATATGACTCATATTTTTCAGTATCGTCCGATATTGATCCGATATGGCTGATACCACTAGGGTTTGGCATGTCCCGGATCCGATACCGTCCGATACCGATACTGACCGATACCGACATCGGGGGTCTCTTTTTCAGTCAATTTGGCAAAGAAAATTGAATGAAAAAGACCAATCAACAAGGGTGTAAAGGCATATCAAGGTTGTAAACGCCTATAAAAGAAAAGAACTTATCTATCGCACGTAAACAAATTGGCAAGGGTGACTACTATATGATTTAATTCCAAAATTACTAAGAAACAACACAGAAAATACTTAAAATTATGCCTAAATATATTTTTTTTTTAAATTCTAAAATTTTAATAATTGTTTGTCTACCAATACAAAAAACTCTGATACTCTGATCCAAAACTGCTGATACCGATACTCGTAAATGGGTCCGATACCGATTCCGATACTACAAACCTTGTGGCACAGTGGCAGCATAAGTGTGGTTAATATCGACAAAACATAATATGAGGATATTTGAGCAAAAGAGCTCTATGAATAATATTCTGTTTAACATAACTGCTTTATAGTAAATTTTGGACAGGTGCTCTGTGCGAGAAGCAAAAAGGCTACGCTCATTTTGCCTATGCTTCAGAGAGAGAGAGAGAGAGAGGGAGAGCAATCTGTTACCAGGAGCCAAACCAAGATGGAGTTTAGACAAGATGATTAATTAGTAATTAGGAGTAGCAGTTTAAATCTGGTTTTGTAATTATCTGGAGTTGTTTTGTTTAGAAGGACTTTATTTGGTGACTGGTACTTCATTATCTGTTATCATTTTGGACTTTGTAATATCTTGGTAGTAGTGATGAAATATGGTTGGGTTCTCTTTCAGGTGATCCTGGGTTAGTACAGATCCGTTTTCCTCAAGAAAAGAAATAGAGTATTGATGTGAGCCATATATTCATACTAGTGCAAATATGCAAAGACACTCGCATAGATCACAAGTGCTTACAAATCGAAGTGGTCTGATGATCATTCTCAACTGCAGTGCAGTATGAGTTTGCATTCAGAATCTATCATATCAGTTGAGTCTCTATGTTGCACTGATGCTCCTCGGGAGGACCTTATCCGTGCATGTATCCGTATCTGACACATATTGAGTCCAGTACTTCTTTGACACTCTTGTCGGATATGGCTCACCCATGTCTAGGCTCCAAAGAGACCCAAAATCATAGGTGAAAGTAATTGACATATTTGTGATCATATCAAACATAATTGAGATGAGTAAGGAACATTTCTTTTGCATTGAATCATTTCTAGAAACATTTTAGAACCTAGTTAATACCCCAAAATATGTTTAAATAATATATATTATTAAGAAATAATATATAAAATATGTATGGAAGTATGTTTTCATATGTATATAATAACAATAATATGTATATTATTAAGAAACATTTTGGATCACTCTTGTCGGATATGATCCTAATCCGTATCGTGTCCGTATCTGAATTGGTGTCCATGTCTATGCAACGTAACTGCGTCTAGTGTAACGAAAGCTGATGTAACTGAGACTTTGTTTTCCAACAGACTGATGTAATATGAGCTATGCCAGCGTGACAAGGCCTACATAAGGATTGGCATGAGTTAATACCATAACTCATGTAGCTCACTAAGAAGCAACATTTTACGAAATCAGCCTCTTCAGATTTCCATTTAGGCTGTTTTGGCCATTTTGGCAGTCGTGCTTAAAGTTTTGACTCTCTGGCAACCAAGTTAAAAAATGTTAAGCACCAAAACCAAAATATGAAATAAAATAAATAAATGTCAAGTCTTTAATCTTTGTTCTTTTAGCTCGATTATGTACTGAGTGATTTATGCATCATGTTAAAATGTTTACTACATCATGTTAGAACGTTTACTTCCTTGTGTAACAAACTCAGTTTATTTTATCTTTTAGAGTTGAAAGACCAAATTTTTTGTTATAGTTTGCAGACTGTGAACATCCTTAAACTTGGATCGTTAATGTAACCTTGAAATCTTTTGTAGATTGTGCAAACTTAATTTAAAAGATAAAATTCTGGTAAGAGGCTACTTATTTCTAATTCTGAGTCAACATGTAAAAGGTTTAGCTTCTCCAGCCTAAGTAGCAAGATGGAAGAAATATTCTAATTATTCTTTGGTTTAAAGGAGATGCATGTGTAAATATGGCAATTATATATAGAGTGTTTGTCTCATCATAATAACAAGAAAGGGGTTTGTATGCAGTGATATACAATATAGGATGATCTTATAAATTCTTCACTTAAAATTCGTTCTGCCAATGAAGAGAATATGGTTCCCATATTTGAATTCATAATTACCTGGAATGTGGTATGTCCTGGCAATCCTGGGTCATGGTATGGGTTCTTGGGATGGGGTACGCTACTTGAATTTATTTTCAGTACAGATGGGGTAGGGCGAGTTGGTTCGCCAATTAGGTTTGGGGTAACCTTTAAAATCCTAATTGGGTATATACTAGTTACTTGTTCAAATTTGACTAGATAATTGTGTTATATAGGTAAGAAACCTTGTATAGAACATAAGAAAGTCCAAACTCTACTTCATTCATAAGATATAGAACTTGACTTTTCTTAGTCATATATCAATTGGGGTGAGCAGCATTACAGATAAATTGATACAATGGTGCAAAATCAAAACATGTAAATAAACCATAAAATAAAATGACAAATCACTGGGAACTTTTGTACATAACAAACAAAAGCATCACAAAAGTCATAAGCTCATTCTTTTCTTTGCATGAGCAACTTGTGAAAGAGAGTGGTGGCTCATAAGCGATAAAGAAACAACAATGGTACGAACTACAACGTCAAATTTCATTAGAAATGCATAGTTATGGAACCCTGATTGACAAGTAATCTCAAAAAAATCCCAACTTTCTTTGCGTTGTAAGAATATCTTGCAAAAGGAAATTTAATAGTAAAATTGATTCGGATTGCCAAATTTAGTGATCCGGATCGAGTACAATAACTATCCGGATAGAAAATGTACCCCAAAACGGAATGCTCGCACCCGGAACGGGTAGTTCCGGGTCGATGGGGATTAAGGTGTACCTAGTAACTATGGTTGAATTTCTTCTTTTTCTAACAGAATACAGACAGGGATACAGATATTGCTCAAAACCTCATTTTCATATCCAGGTCTAATGACAACATTATCAAAACTTGAACCAAATTTATGAAATTCAGATACAAATTAAGTGTTAATGAATATGTCAATTTTTTGGAGATAAAAATTTCAGTTTTAGTTCCAATACATGTCATTTGGGGGAAAAAATTGAACATCAATGTTGACCAAGTTTGACATTAGCATAAAATAGTCTATTTTGAATGTACTAACCAGACTGTACTAGAAAATGCATGTTTCAGATCCATTAGTGAAGTTGCATGCCATAATTTAAACAAAATCGGATATATCCGGATAACTCACACCGGATGTTAAAAGTATTGTTCATATTTATTATCACATTTTAAAAAGATGAATCAGATATCCATGTCCGCAAACATATGGATATGGATTCATATTCAACCAGATTATTCACATTTGTGTAAAACCAGTACAGAATGGCTGAGATAAATGTGTTTGACTTTTGATCAGCAACTTAGCTCTTTGTAAATAAGGTGAAAATGCTCCTGGTAACTGTTGAACCTTTAACAAGCAAAATAACTTTGCTTTCAAGGTTGTTAGGAAAAACTAATAATCACTTGAATGGATCACAAGTATATACATATGCTTCAACCTTGCTCCATCTATGATTGTAATAGGTTTTTCTAAACTGGAAAGTTCAATATTTTTAATCAAGTTATTCTGGTCATGGAGCAAGAATACTTTAACTCTCCCGGAAGCTACTAAAGCAGGAGTACAGAGACAGACAAGTAGAACAGCAAGCTAAGAAGAAGTATCAACATTTTCCAATTGACAAATATGTAAGATATGCAGTAAGATGATACATGACTTGCCACCAATTAGCCTTTATCTAGCATAATTTCCATCACATGAACCTTCCAAGCAAAGAAATGCCTCTAATAGAATTTAGACGGTGAATTTTGTGACATGCCTTTTAAAACAGGATAATAAATGTAGGGGCTTTAAGTTACCATTGAAAGTGCACATTTATTGAATGTGGGCTTTGAAGGTCAACTTTCAGTGTTTGGTTTCTGAAAGTTGAAATGTAACTGAAAGTGGACTTTAAGTGTGTTTCCCTTCTCCACATCACTTAAAAGATGTGGAGTTTCAATGGTTTTGAATAAATTGGCGCATACATGAACCACTTTCAATGTTTACCAAAAGGTGTTTTGGATTTGCTCTTTCTCGAAAGTGCAACTTATTCCAAGTTGGATTTGCACTTTTCACTTTCATCCCCCACTTTCAAGCAACGAAACAGGCCCTAAGAGAAACTATCAGATCATGTAATGATGCACAATTAAAATGTAAGACCATGAAAAAATATAGCATCTAAGAATTCATACCTTAACTGTATCCCCAGTTAGTAGCAAAAAATGGAACTCAGACACCGCAAGAGATCTTGGTTTAACTGTTTCGCCAATTTTCGAGTAGTCCAAAAGACCCTTGTTTTCCACAAAGTTCTCATCCCCGTTGCTTGAACTGATCAAGAAATCCCAAATCAGTATGGAAAATGGAAAGCTCTTGGAATCTCGGCAGAGATAGTAATGTATAAACTATACAAATTTAGGAAAGAAAAGTATCGATGTCAAATGAATAAGAAGCGCAATTTTGTGATCAAGGAAGAATTGATGAGGTCATTCAGAAATTCTAGGAGCATTCATTTCAACGAAAAACAAAAGACCAAAAAATAATGGCTCACCTATGTTGTGCACCAAAATTAAGGTCACCATAATATATTCCAGCCCCAGAAAGCCAGGCAAAATATTTGGCCCTTCTTTGCTTGATAAAGAAATGTAGTTCACTGTATATATATATTAAGAAGTATATCAGATCATCTTATAGCAGTTTAATCAGCACCAAACAATACAAGACATCATAAATTAAGGTCATGATAAAGAACTCACAATGGAAAACAATTGAAGCTTAAAAAACTAACGTAACAAATTCCTTCCCTCAAGAATTACCCTTTTCCGTTTCTAGAATCAAAGTAGCAACATCCCCTAAGAAGGCATATAGCTTTAGAGAAACCAGTAAGATGATAAATGAGTAACATGTTAGAGGCCGACATGGTTAAACCTTAAATTACTTTCTCGTCTGAGTCATGGAACTCAGCACATTGACACAAAATGCTTGTGAAGACAGCATAGTGCAATTCCTAATGACTCTATCCCCAGACCATCAACAACAAAGACAAGATATACACGAACCACAGTTCAATTTCCTTGTCTGCTCCAAAATAGTTACTTGGGTCCAGAAACAATAGTTGATGTATAGTATTGATACCCTGAAACAGTCTCTCTTGATCTGGATCCTTGCTTGTCTCTCTCTGAGTGGTTGTAAAGTGTAAGAAAGTGTGGAACTGGAAAAACAGAGTTTGCGTACGCGATGCGTACGCATAAATTTTGACTTTCCAAAATTGTTTGGTTGGTGGAATAGGAAGATATAAAATGGAGGAAAAAAAAGAGTTCCATTGTTTGGATTATTGTTGAAAATGGGGGATGGGGGCTGAAGGAGTTCGGTTGCTTGGATCGTTGTTGAAAGTGGATGTTGGTTGGAGATATGGGAACCCTCGGTATGCTTACCCCAAATTTGTTTGGATTGTTGGTTGGAGATATTACAATATAAATTTTATCAGATTATTTTAATTGACATAATTAATGAATGTAAACTTTCTAAAACAAAAAATAATATTCTCATAAATTGAACAAAATATATTAAAGACAAATTAAATTAATTATCATAATTAAATTAATTACCATAATTAAACATATCAAATTGTAATTAAATTTTTATTGAATTAAAATTCAAAGATCTTTTAAATCCATTACCATAATTAAACATATCATAATTATATTAATTATCATAACTCATTACCATAATTAAGCATATCATAATTATATTAATTAAAATAAATAAAACCAATTCTCATTTCTCCAACACTTCACTTCAAACAAACTTCTCTGCAAATCCATTTCTTCTCAATTTTTTCTCCAGAGCTCTAGAGACTTCTCTTCTAATCATGTTGTCCTCCATTTTTTTTTTTCAACGGCCTACTCTTTTGCCGCCGATGATTATTGAGGAGATGGGGGAGAAGTGTTTCTAAAATGCCATCTCCTTGAAATTTGGGTTCGGGTTTTCTCAAGCTCTTCTCCAATGGCGGTGGAGTCCGACTCCAGGAGGAAGGTGAAGCTCCTCTGCAGCTTCGGCGGCCAGATCCTGTCCCGTTCCAGCGATGACGCCCTTCGCTATGTCGATGGCCAAACCCGCATGATATCTGTCCCCAAGAACTTCCCATTCTCCGACCTTATGGCGCGCGTCGCGCCTCTCCGACACGTGTGGTGGCGCCAGCCCAACACTGGTCAAGTACCAGCTCCTGCACGACGACCTTAACACACTTATCTCCGTGTCCTCGTCTCTCCCGCCGACCTCTCCACCAGTGTCGCCGCCGAGTCTTTTGCCGATTCGGACCAGAGGTACTTCCACAGCGGCATCAGTGCAGCCGAGACTCGAGACTGGCTGGAGAGTTGATTGGGGTGACCGCAACAAACCACGAGGTTCCCTTTTTTTTTGCAACTGCACGCTCTCTCTTTCCTCTTTCAAAGTTTTCCTCAAATTTTAGAATGTGAAAGTGAAAGAAAGATAGAGGGACATGAACTTCAACAGGTAAAATCACAACAATAAATGAAGTTTCAATGGTTTCTACCGAACACCCGAACTCTTTGAGTTCAGATGACTTACCAAAAGATTCACACATCCAGTCCACTTTCATCTAACCAAACACCCCCTGAGTGTATCTCTAGCGAGTCTCCCTCAAACTGCATCTCTAGGATGTCTCCCTCAAAGTGAATTGCTACTCACTACAAGTTACATAAGTGCATTCTAGTTAGCCTCCATAGAAATGTGGATCTAATTGGTCTCTGCTAGGGCTGGCAATAGGCCTGAACCTATCCAAGGCCGGTTCAGTAGGGCCCTCTTTGGAGAGCATGGGTCTAGTAAATTGTTGTTAATTTTCGATTCAGGTTTGTATTTTGAACCCAAGTTTAACTCAGGCTGGTTCAGCTTGAGAAGTTTGGTTCCCCAGACAGTATTAGTTGTCTAATGGCATCCCAGTGCCACAAGGCACCCAATTAAGTAGGGGTGAGCATTCGGTTTATTCGGTTTCAACCGAATCGAATAACCGAAAACCGAATTGGACCGAAACCGAATAAGCAAAACCGAAACCGAAACCGAACCGAATTGGTCAATAACCGAACCGAACCGAACCAAATTAAATCGGTTCGGTTTTCGGTTTATTCGGTTTTTTGGTTTATTTGTGCTTTTTTTGTTAATATATATAATAACTAAATATACCTAGATATATTTAGTATATACCTATAGTATATACATATATATATTTAGTATATACCTATAATATATATATATATATATATATATATATATATATATATATATATATATAAAATAAAAAAATTTATTCGGTTTTCGGTTTTGGACCGAAACCGAAACCCAAAACCGAAACCGAATAAGAAAATTTAGTATTTTTAAAACCGAAACCGAACCGAATTTTTTTAAAACCGAACCGAATCTCTTATTCGGTTCGGTTCGATTCGGTTTTCGGTCCAAAACCAAATAATGCTCACCCCTACAATTAAGCTCATGACATAGTAACTCGATTATGAAACTAATTTTCGAGCTTTGGGGTTCTGACTCACAGGTAAGCTGCAATAAGTTTAGAGCCAAAAGATGACATGCCAAAACTTATTTGCGAGTAGGACAACCAATCAAAAATTTGGTTAAGAAATTCAATCAAAAAATTGAGGTTGGCCTTCTTTTATTGTGCAACAATAAATTAAGCTTCTTCTTACCTATTTAAGTAGCAGGCAAGTTGTAGGAAAGTGTTCAGCTTCTGGACAAGTTCAATAATAAATCGCATTTTCATAAAACTTCCATAACTGAATCAAGTTAGTATGTGTCATTTTATCCCATAAGTAGACCACTATGTTCTGCATCTTTATCAGGCCTTCCCTACTCTACTTTTCTTAAAATGCATAATATTACTACAGAATTGAGGATATCCGGATCTGAAAAAGTGCTTTAGATTTCCTACAATGTGCTTTAGATTTCCTACAATCTAGTATCAGACTCCATCCCTCAAAACAGAACAAATGAATAAAACAAGTAGGGCATAATACGAAGACAGCTTCACTATTTCAAACCCCCTCTGTAATCAAGTACTCAAATACTATTTTCATAGTGATATCTTCATACAGTCATTGTGTAGCTAAGATACTCTATATTCTTACCTACAAGACAGAGAACAACCTGCAAAAGATAATGCAAGAAAGAAATGGAAACAGAAAAGAACAAACAGATTCCAGAGGTAACCGCTCTCTGCATATAATAGATGAGAAATAATACGTGCCTATTTGGTATTTCTCCTGGAAGCTCCATGAAATGTACTGCTTTATCTGAATAACCAGCAAACACTGTCTGCAAAAATGTAACTGTATCAGACACATAACATCCATACATTTCAAACTTATTTGTTTTCCCAACTCTAGATGAAGGCCGTAAAAATAGAAGTTTCTGATTGCATGAGTATCCTGAGATGAAGGTCCAAAAGTAAATAAAAGAAGAGAAAAATGAAATTCTAATTTCAAATGTTCTACTCACAGTACCTGCCAAACAAATGAGATAACAAAAAAATGGAGCTACACTATTCTTAATCCCTTTTTAGTCTACGAGATGAATGCAATCCCATTATATTACCCCTTCCTACTAGATCCTTAAAACATAAAAAAGTGATGGCTCTTTTTTATGAATGGGTTAGGGTTATGAATGAGATTACATAAAAGACAAAAAAAATTACTCTTCTTAATCCCTTTTTGGTCTAAGAGATGAATGCAATTCCCTAAGAAAATCTCACTCAGTTGCATGAGTAACAAAGAAGACCCAAAAATAAATCTACATTCTTCGGAATCACTTTTAATCTACGAGATGAATGCAATCCCTAATAAAATCTCATTATATCACCCCTTCCTTCTAGATCCTTAAAACAGAAAAACATGAGATTATATAAAAGACAAAAAATTACACTCTTCTTAATCCCTTTTTAGTCTAAGTGATGAATGCAATTCACTAATAAAATCCCACTCCCTAGTTGCATGAGTAACAAAAAAGACCCAAATAATAAATCTACACTCTTCTTAATCACTTCCTTCTATAAGAGAAGCAATTCCCTAGGAAAATATCATTGCATTCCCCCTTCCTTCTAGATCCTTAATACAGAAGAACCGTGATCACTCTATTAGTTGCATGAGATTAAACCGCGCATATCGAATAGGTACACTCCCATAGGTTGACATGCAAGGAGTTATAGGAAACCCCTCCCTCCATAGCTTGATCAGCCAAGAATACATGATGAACCCTAAAAGGTTGACTAACAGTTGTAAGAATTTGACGCTCTACAAGGAGCCTTCTCAATTTAGATTCATGTTCCATAGCTAACAAGCTATAGCAGTTATAAGAAGAACAATAAAGCTTATATCCGTTTAACTAAAAGATAAAAATATATATCCCTCACTCCCTCTTAAAACTCATTGATCAATTTGAGTTACAAATAAGATTCAAAATTTTCCACAAAGTCTTATATTTAGTTTTGTTCAGTTTTCCACCCACGAGGCTACCGTTTATGCCATTAAATTCAAATACTTCTGATTTCTAACACGAATCCATTGTACCCTCACTATCCAAAGGCGTGACTGAAATTATTTCGATGTCTCCAACTCCCTTCAAACTCGAAGATCTTCACACCCAAAACCTATGATTCCCCATTCACCTTTAGATCACTACGATGCAAAAAAATTGTATAAAACAGCATCGGGATAATTGGGATTTCTTTCACTCTTTAAGTAGATATATATAGAGGAGGAGGACCTCATACACGTCTATCCATTTTGGGACTAAAGTAACTACATAGACCCACTAACTCTAAGGACTCCAACATTCCCCGAAGTTGGAGAGGCTTGTTACATTAGTTCGAAAAAGAAAACACAAGTAGATCTAAACCACATCAATAGTAAGTAACAATAGCATCTGCATACAAACAATCACCACCAGTAGAATTGAGTTGACATAGCAGCGGACATATCAATGGTTGACACCACGAACAACGAGATTAGCAATGCACGCCGTGAAGGCGCCATGTAAATAGTAAAGTTAGACAAGTACGCACTACAGAAATAGTCAAGAGATAAGGGTGATCACAGAGACCAGTGACACTGAGAGAGGCCAATAATAGCATGGTGTCGAGGAAAACCGCAAAGATCAAGATGTCGAGTGATAGACATTAGAGCAGCAATGTCGAGATAATGACCACGAATAGCAATGGCGTCAACAGATAGAAATCGCAAAGTGCAAACTGCAAAGGTGTAGAGATAGATACACAGAGATTGGTAGTAGAAATACACCCCTTCCGGTTGGACATAAATAGCTTGTTTAAATTGGAAGCAAGATGTTTTAAATGAAAAACTATTTGTACAAGAGAGAGAGAGAGATGAACTACCATGAATAGCTACCGGAGGAGACAAGAAAGTAGTTGCTACCAGAGCTGTGACCTAGTGCAGAATTCATCGAGGAATAAGCCATTGTCCTAAAAAAGAGCATTATCGAAGCAACTCAAGGTCAATGAGGAAGGAGAGAGGTCGAAATCGAATCAAGGTCGTTGTCGTTGAGATCAATTATTGTAGTCAAAGTTGCTAATATGGACGTGGCCGTTGTTATCTAGTGTTTCTTCAGTTGAGTGGGATGTTGTGATAAAAAAAGCTGGAGTCGTCGTTAGTCAAGGCAGGGTCGAACTACAAAGTCGTGCCCGAGACATGCTTGGAATAACCACCCTGGAGTCGTCGTTAGTCAAGGCACGATCGAATTACAAAGCCGTGCCCGAGGCATGCTTGGAATAACAACCCGTGTTCAATGGAGAGGATTGCGCCGCTACTAGTTGAGGCAAGTACTATCGACAATGATCAAGCTTAGAAAGGGATTTGGTGTAGGATTTAGACTGATGTGAGGAAGGAAATAGGAAAATAGGTTGTCAACATGATCGATCTTGGGTTAATCGTAAGATTAAAGGAGCTTTTGGGATGGGTTTGGGTAGGATTTAAACTCTTGTGGGAAAGGAAACAGGTTGGAAGAACTCAAGGATAAAGGGATTTGGGGTAGAATAGGAACAATTTGGCGAGGAAGAAAACTTTTAAGGTTAGGTTGGAGCATAGTTACCAGGACCCCTTATCCCTACCCCCCCCCCCCCAACCCCGAATCGAGTTCTAGATCTCGTGATCCCAATATGACAGATATTTGACCGTTGCCAGCATGATCAAGCTTAGGTCGATCTTAAGATTAACTAAAGGAGCCTTGGGATAGGTTTGGATAGGATTTAGACTATTGTGAGAAAGGAAATAGGAAGGAAGAACTCAAGAAGGAAGAAACTTGGTGTAGAATAGGAACGATTTAGTGAGGAAGAGAAGTTTTAAATTTAGGTTGGGGCATAGTTACCGGGATCCCTACCCCAGAATCGAGTTTTGGATCTCGTGGTCCCAAATATGACGAATTTCCTACCCAAATAGCTATAAGTGGCGTCTTAGGCATTCCATATCTTACAATATAAAGTACAACAAATATATCAACCAAATAGTGATAGGAAAAAACAATAAAATTAATTAGTTGTTAAAATGAAACAAACAAGAGCATGTTATTGTAGGATTTGCTACGAAGTATTCCCTAGTAGGCATCACGCTCATATATAAAGCCTTCCCCTACTGTACTGCATACTGAAGAAAGCATATCACGTACTCGTACCAAAGTATCAAATCAAGGTGCGATCCAAGTAACAATGGGTTGGGGTTAGGGTTTTTAGAGACGATGGATGATGGAGGCTATGACTAGGGTTTAATAAAGGATGGTGGTGGATTGCTAGGATGAAGTTTAGGAAACAAGATGGATGGCTAGGATGTTTCGTATGTATGGAGATTTTACTTTGGTAAATTAGAATTTTATTTTTGGTGGAAGATAAGAGCTAAGTCCAAACTATACCATAAGCTAAAACAATGTAGAAGACTATATTGGGATAAATGGGATTTCTTTCATTGATAGTTCGAGTAAGTACTTATAGCGCGGAGAAGAACCTTCCTCGTACAAGTTTACCCAATGTGGACTAGCGTATAGCACGGAAAGAACCTTCCTCATACAAGTTTATCCAATGTAGGAGTAACATAATTACGTATACCCACTAATTCTCACAACTCTAATTTCAAAGGGTTTTGTTGCAATAGAATACAACTCTAGATTTTTTAGTGTAGTTGCAAGGATGGTATCGCAACAACACGTGCTCAAATCTCCTCGTGAGTGTATTTTTAGTGTATATTACTGAACACGCAAAAATGGGCATTCTACCTGCGTTCGGGTGTTAGATTAACATAAAATTACAACCCTTATCACAGATGTAGAGTTTCGTTGAAGTGGAAGGGACTTTGAACTGGTTTGAGAACCCTACAGTCCGCAAATTAAACCTTACCTCCAGCGATCCTATTCCAGTGAATGAGTAGAGTCTAGTGGGCGTAACAGCCATCACATAAAACCTGGTAGCATTGATCACAGCAGCAGTTTCCATCTGCATTATAGGCACACAAAAATTACTAACAAGTTATAAAGTCGGCAATCTTGGCAGCGAAAACTGCAACCATACATCTACATCACCTGCAAACCCATGATTGCCTCTGGCAGCTCGCTCAGCTCGAACAGCAGTTTCGCGTACTTTTCCCTCTTATCCGGCTCGTCGACCGCGATCTCAAATATCTGCCCGTTCTCCGTGCCAAGGATCACTTCCCGAGTCGACGCTGCATCAAAAAAAGAAGAAGAAATTCAAGACAGCTAAAACTCGAGAAGAAACAAAAATGCGCACGAGCATTGTCACCTTCGGTGATCTGCTGCCGGTTCCACGCCACGGCGTTGACGACCAGCCCCTTGAGCCGGGTCAGGATCCTAGGCTTGGCCCACTTTGCGTGGGTGTAGTAGGTCTCGGCGCCGCCCGAGTGGAGCACGGTGGCGATGCAGTGGCTCCCGCCGGAGTCGAGGAACACGCGGTGGACCGGCTGGTCGCCGCCTCGGCCGCCGGAGAAGTCGAGATCTGCGATCGTCGGATGGAAGAAATTAAACATAGAGAAAGAGAAATATTAACAGGGGGAGGGGGGATGGGAATTTAGGGTTAGGTTTTGGGACCGAAGGAGTCGCCGAGGCCGAAGTCGTGGCGGATGATCCAGCCCTTGCTGGTGCCGAGGACGATGACGTCGTTGCCGGAGGCCATGGAGGTGATGGAGCCGCGCCCCCTGGCGGCGTTGCGCTCGAGGGGGTCGACGGAGAAGAGGGCGCCGGAGGCCCCGCCGGAGTCCATGGCGGAGGGGATCGGACGGATGGATCGGTGGAGAAACCTAAACCTAACCCTAGGCCTTAAAGCTAAACCGAACACTAATTCTGAGCATGGGGGACCGGAGGAGGAAGAGGAGGAGGAGAGAGGAAATGGGATGGCCGGACGGACGGAAAGAGACTGTTAACTTTTAACGGCCGGGTGACGATTTATTTAACTTCTATTATTAGAGGGACAGGTGGATTAGAAACAAGGAGGAGTTTCTCGCTCTATTAATAAAGGTAGGGGTGGGCACGGGTCGGACCGGGCCCAAATTTTATGGATCCGGACCGGACCCGTTAATTGGCGGGGCGGGACGGGACGGGTCCAAAAATTTTTGGAACCGAAACGGGCTCGACCCGTTCGAAACGGGTCCGAAACGGGCCGACCCGCGGGTCCAAACGGATCCCAAAAATGTTCAAAAAATTCTAAAATAGTAAATGTTTATATATATTCTATTATCTATAAGGACAAAACAAGTCTTATTTCTTCTCAAATTTCTAGAATTTGTTTACTAAACAATAACATGTTCTATTATCTATAAACTATAATAGCAAAAAGTTCCAAAATTGATAAAAAAATACATTCCCTTAGAAACGGGTCGGTTCGGGGCCCCATTTATTTTGAAAATAGGACCCGCCCCGTCCCGTTAGTGTCACATGACCCGCCCCGTCCCGGCCCGTTTAAATTCCAAAATTTAGGAACCGGCTTGTTTGGACATTTTACGATTCGGGCCGGGTCGGAACCGCGGGTCTTGGAACCGTATGCCCACCCCTAAATAAAAGGTTTTTTCTAAGGGCACCTCATTTTTTACTTGGGGACAGCCCAAAAATGTTCAAAAAAAATTACAAGTTTGCCACCCATTTTTTTACTTGGGAGCAGTCCAATTTTCTCCAGCAAGTTGGACTGCCAACAAGGTGGCAGTCTTAGGACTGCCAGCAAGTTGGCAGTCCTCACATAAAGGAGGACTGTCAACAAGTTGGCAGTCCTAACAGAAAGGAAGACTGCCAACTTACATGCAGTCCGCATCGACGAAGATGATACGAGCTCGGCTCCTCCCGCGCGGCCACGCCCCGCCCCTCTTCCTCTCCTGCTCTCCTTCTCCTGCTCCCCCCGCGCCTCCCTCCGCCTCTTCCCCCGCGTCCCCGACCCCGGATTGCCAGCAATATTTTATTGTAAATTGTCCTACATTTTTTTTACTATTTTCCACAAGACATTGTTGTTAGAAATTTATTGTACCATGTCGATTCATGAGATGAAGAACATAAATAAATTGCATAAGCGTACCTGAATCCATTGCTAGACTTGATGGATCTTGAAGCGGTCGTCCTTTTGTGGGGTTCGATCTTCCAACTTGTTACGACCCTTAATGACAAAGATGAATCCAAATTCTTTGCCCCTCTCTTTCTGTTGATGGGGATGCAGAAGAAAAAATGAGAAAACCTCTCTTTTGGTGGCCGTATAAGTTGGGGACCATAATCCTAATGAATACATATATTTATATGTAGTGATATTTCTAATTTGGCCTCTCATCAAATTAGATTTATCTCCGGTATCTACACATTAATTCCATGACAATTATACCCTTAAGCCAATTTTTAAATAGACCACTTTAATTTGGCTTAATTATTTAGATAGCCCAAACACAATTAATTTTACATGTGTGGCCCCTTAATTATTGAATAATTCCAACAATCTCCTACTGGGCCACATATGTAACCTTATAATTGTGTTAACCTTAGTGAGCTCATAAATTGCTATCTTAATCCTTAGGGTATATCCGGACAATCTCGTCCATTAACCATATCAACATAGGATCAAAGCGGCATTCGTCACATATAGGGGTGGGCACGGGTCGGGCCGGGTCCAAATTTTATGGATCCGGACCGGACCCGTTAATTGGCGGGGCGGGGCGGGGCGGGTCCAAAAAATATTGGAACCGGTACGGATTCGACCCGTTCGAAACGGGTCCAAACCGAGCCGACCCGCGGGTCCAAACGGATCCAAAAAAAATTCAAAAGAATATAGAATAGTAAACATTTACACATGTTCTATTATCTAGAAGAACAAAACAAGTATTATATTTTTCCAATTTCTAGAATTTGTTTACTAAACAATAACATGTGCTATTATTTATAAATTATAATATGAAAAAAAATCAAAATTGATAAAAAAAAATCATACTCCTAGAAACGGGTCGGTTCGGGGCCCCGTTTATTTTGAAAATAGGACCCGTCCCGTCCCGTTAGTGTCACACGACCCGCCCCGGCCCGCCCCGTTTAAATTCCAAATTTTAGGAACCGTCCCGTTTGACCAATATACGGTTCGGGCAGGGTCGGAACCGCGGGTCCTGGACCCGTATGCCCACCCCTAGTCACATATAGTGTAACTAAACCATCAATGGTCACATATACCAATATAGCTAAAGGACATAGATCAATCATGGATGCGTAGCATGGAAATTACACGCAATGTGATCAATACATGTCTATTTCCAACTGGTCCTCCTTAACTTTAGTGAGATCAATACTTTAACATAATGAACTGAATTTCCATATATCTGATCAGATAAATATCCAAAATACTTTAATACATAAATGTGTCCAAAACCATATAGCACCCAAATACATAAAATACAAACTCCCACTGTATTGCCATATTCTTTAATTAAGATAACACCCATATGAGCAGTATGCTCATGAAAGATCCTGGGTGATAATGCTTTTGTGAGCGGATTCGCTAACATGGAGTTTGTCCTAATGTGCTATATGGACACTATAACCATTCTGAATTCTTTCCTTCACAACTAGAAACTTTATGTCAATATCATTTGACTTATACAAGTTTCTGTTGTTATTGGAATACAGTACTGTTAATTTATTGTCACACCATAATTTTATGTGGTCTTTCAACACCGTACTGTAGGCGCAGCCTTGTGACAAAATTTTGCAACCATATTTCCTGAATAGATGCCCCACAGCATGTTATAAACCTTGCTGCCATGGTGGAAGAAATTATGAGTGCATATTTGACACTCATCCAAAATATATCTCCATTAGTCAGCATAACCTGATGTGGATCTCCTGCTGTGTTGGCATCCAACAAAATTGGAGTCGGAATACCTTATGATCTCCAGAATTATTCGATCTCCTACAAAGAGCATATAATTTCTTGTTCTCTATTAATTACTTAAGTAGTTTGGCTGCTACCTAATGATCTATTTATATTTGCTTAAATATCTACCTAACATCCTAATATGTACGCAATATCCTGACGCATACATAATTGAGCATACATTAGACTCCCTACAACTGATCATGAAGGAAAAATCTATTGTATTTTCTTAATTTTAAGGCTAATCTTAGGGCACTTGACTGAGACTGAAATTGTCTCCTTTAACGAAAGGGTTGTCACCTTGTTTGCATTCTTGCATGCCAAATCTTTTAAGTACTTTATTGATATAAATCTTTTATGATAGTCCAAGAATATTCCGAGAATGATTACGGTATATCTGGATTCTTAATACAAAAGAAACGACACCAAGATATTTCTTCTGAAAGTTATTTGGTAGAAATTTTTAGTGTCGTACAATATACCTATATCATTTTTGGCAAGCAGTATGTCATCAACATATATAACTAAAGAAAATTGTTTACTCCCACTGAACTTGTGATATACACAATATTTAATAGTGTTTATCTCAAAAACCAAATGAGATAATCACTGGTAAAACTTTAAGTACCTTCGACGAGAATCCTGCTTGAGTCCATGAATAGATTTTGTCAATATACAAACCATATTCTTTGGGTCTTTCGACACAAAGTTTTCTGTATGCACCATAAATTGTTTCGTCGATGTTACCATTGAGAAAACACAATTTTGACATCCATTTAATATAACTCAAGATCAAAATGTGCAATAAGTGCTGTGATTGTTTTAAAAGAGTCTTTCAAAGATGCCGAAGATAAAGTCTCTTTAAAATCAATTGTTGACTTTTGAGTAAAGTCACTAGCTGCAAGACGTACTTTATACCTCTCCATATTATCCTTTCGAATCCTTTTTGGTTTTAAATATCCATTTTCAACCAATGAACTTCGTATCTTTTGGTAACGTGACAAGTTCCTAAACTTTATTGTCTTGCATAGACTTATACTCCTTATTTATTTCCTCAATCCACTTTTAAGAGTTGGAACTTTCCATGGCCTGACGAAAGGTGATTGAATCACCTTCCAATATTCCATAGTTTTCCTCACGTTCCTAGAAATATGACAATATTGTTCGAAATTATATTTCTCCTTTCTCTGGTGGACCATTTTAATATTATCGGTTCTTGAGGTTGTTGAGTTTGTTCCTTAGGAATAATTACCTTATCTTGAATAGGGTGCCGCTACGTTGTCGTTGTTAAGGTATCTCAACAACGACTTATAGAGGTAATTCGACATTGTCTTATTGAGGCTCCGAATTCACTTCTTGATCATGACATGTATAGAATCCTGCACATCGTCAAAAGTGATAGTTAGAATCGTAATTGATTCCTTCTCAAAGACAATGATCCTGACTTTATTTCTCCCCCAAACTCAACATCCTCAAAAAATATTATACTTCTCGTCTTAAAAATTTTTCTTAGTGTGGGATCATATAATTATTAACTCCTTGATTTGTCAGCATAGCCAATAAAGTAGCTGCTTACAATTGAACTTTGGTCTGTATTTCCTTTACAAATTAATATAGACATTAAAGTCTACAAAGTCAATGAAATCCAAATCTCATCAGACACAAATCGTTCAACTCTATTTCTAGAGATGTGACCTAATCGCTTATGTCATAACTAAAAGCATTTATTGTTAATTTTGCATTTAGTACCACACGACTACACTTGCAAGGTTTCATTGTAAGATGCAATAGTTTTAAATGAATATAGGTTACCATAAACATTAAGGGAACCGTTACCAATAATATTTGGATTTAAAGATAGACTAAACTTATTATTTCCAAATGAACAATGATAACCAGATTTGTCCATTAAGGAAACTGAAACTGAATTTCGTCTAAAAGACGGTACAATAAAAGTGTCTATCAAATCCAAATAATAATCGGTTCCTAAACATAATCTAAAATGTCATATTGCTTTCACTTCTACTGATTTGCCGTCACCCACATAGATGTATCTTTCACCATCAATTGGCTTCGGTAGCTCCGACAACCTTGTCTATAAACACTAATGTGGATAGTAGCACCAGAATCTAACCACCACGTATTTTTAGGTACTAAATCTAAATTAACCTCAGAACAGACTGTAATGACCATTGTTCGTATTACGTATTTTGGTATACGTGTACGTATTTAGACCCGTATTGTATGTCTCCTTGTTTGGTTCGACCCGACTTGACTTGGTTCGGCTTGGTTTTGTATGGTTCGGTTTTGCTTGATTTTATGAGAACCAAACCACTCCCACCTACCACCACCCTCTTCATTAAATATTCCACCAAACATTTTCCTCTCCTCATTAACTCTTCTTCTTCCCCACCATTACTTCTCCACCAACCTAAGAGTGGAAGGTTTAGGCAAGTGCATCTTGCTTCATGGAGGAAGTCCATTTTTATTGTTCCATTGTCTTCCTCATGTGTTTCTAACCCACTTTAGTACTTAGCATTTTTCATTTCCATGGTTAAATTCTTGTAAATCTAGCTTTGTGGTATTTTCGGTTTTTAGGAGTGTTGATCTATCAAACATACATATTTTTGCTATTTGATGGTTCAATGTTGTAGAGAATTCCATTTTACCCAAATTTGACCTACAGGAGTTTACTGGGCCGCATGAGCATTAATTGCCTTGGCCGCATGTACCAGCACTTGGCCGCATGAGCTAATTGCATGGCCGCATGCTAATACCAAAGTGAGCCGCATAAGAAAACAATACCAAAGTCAGCAGCATGCAATATTTAATGCATTATATTAATGCATGCAAGCATGCATGCTTAATTATTTAGCACCAGCCGCATGTAAGCATGCATGTTATATTTAATGCATTTTACCAAAGTGAGCCGCATGTAAGCATGTATGTTATATTTAATGCATTTTACCAAAGTGAGCCGCATGGCCTTATATTAATTGCATTTAATGCATTAGCATGGTCTTACAAAGTTGCTGGCCGCATGCATGGGAACAAAGTTGCTTGCATTATTTTTTTAGCATTAATATATGCATTAGCATATGCCAACACCTAATGAGCCGCATATGGCTACTACTAGTGGCCGCATGGCCTTTAAGCATTTGTATGCTTATGTATCATAGCTGCATGATTTTTTTCAAATCATTAATGCATGCATTAGCAAATGCATTAATATATGCCTTAGAAATTAATGCATTCGCATGCATTAGCTAAATGCATTAATATATGCATTAGCAAGTAATGCATCAGCATGCATTAGCAAAATGAGTTGCTGGCCTATGCATTCTTGCATGGGAATTCTATTGTAGCCGCATGGGAATTCAAAAGTCAGCCGCATATGCATTCTTGAATGCATTAGTAAATGCATTAGAAATTAATGCATCAGCACATTCAAAAGTCAGCCGCATATGCATTTTTGAATGCATTAGCATATGCATTTTGCTTGGAAACCATTGTAGCCGCATGTGAATTCTTTAGTGAGCCGCATGCCATTTATAGGTTACGGCCGCATGGCCTCACGCAAACAATAGTTGCATGCATGCATTAAAGTTAGCCATGCAACTTTATTGCATTGTTAATATTCATGGCCACAATCTGTCAGCCGCATATGCATGCATACTTGACCGCATTAGCAAATTGCTGGCCGCGTGCAAATGCCAATAGTGAGCCGCATATGGGAACGAAGTCAGCCGCATGCATATTAATGCATTATACTAATGCATGCAAGCATACATTTAATATATATTAATATATTAATATAATGTATATTAATATATATTAATATATTAATATAATGCATTATATTAATATAATTTATTTAATGTATTAATGTATTATATTAATGCATTATATTAATGTATTAAATGTATTTGCATGCAAGCATGCGTGCTTATATATTTAGCATTAGCCGCATGTATATTTAATGCATTATATTGCATGCTTATATATTTTGCTCATCCGCATATGGCCAAGTGACTGCTGGCCGCATACAAATTTTCCCGAGCCGCATGAGTCCTCCACAGTCCTTGCCCCTTCTAATATTTAATTACTAAATGTGTGCTTGTGCCAAAATAATTGTTCCCTAACACGATGGTGACCCGTTGTGGTGCACTTTTGACAATGAAATGACATGATAGTGGCCCGACGTGGCGCACTCCTGACAGTGGACATGACATGATATATATATATATATTTTGAAGGCTGTTGCGACGGCTAGCATGTCATGACAAGCTTGAATGGCCTGGACACCGTGGATGATTGTGTTTGTACAATTGAACCGGTAATGTTTATATCATGTCTAGGACATGGATCCCTGAGTACCACGGTCAGGGGTACCTACTGTAAATTGTCACGCCCCGCTCCTGTAGGAGCGATCGTCCTCGCTAAGGCGTGATGCCGCACGAGCCTAGATTGCGCTCGTGCAAGGCGGGTTCCATAACGACCGATTTCAACGGCTGCGACGGGGTCGTCGCACAGAAGTCCCGAGCAGAGACATTGAATAATAGCAACAGAAATTAGAACAAAACACAAGTTACTCAAAAGAACTCTTTATTGATATTGAAACAACGGTTACATTTGGGGCGCAAGGCCAAGATTACAATCACTCATCTCACATTATAAGTCACTCAGCTCTCTCTCATCTCTCAATTACAAGTCTTGAGCCAGCGGAAGCTTCGGAAGGCGACGTCCATACATTATGTTCCGTATAAGTCTTTACTCCATGCGGCCGCACGCTTCGAATCGCCAAGGAACTCCGTGCTCTGTGCCACGAGCTTCTAAATGTGCCTGCACATATAAACTATGTGGGTGTCAGTACTCAACTGTACTGGTGGAATGAGCTCCTCGCCCACCCATACAAAACCAACACGTTTACTTTACTTTGTACAACATAGTCCCCTTTTTTATTGTCTGTCTACTCTTGCCTTAGGATCAGTTTTAGGACCGACGTCTTGGCCTATTCTCTACCTCTAGACTATCCCGTGCTTGCAACAACAATGTCGACTCATACAACGTTAGCCTATCAAGTCGTGCTTGCCTTTCGGCCAAAATCAGAGACGCAACTACGCGATGAGACTCCATTCCCGTGTGACCGTGCTATAAATCCTTGTTGAGGCCGTGTCTCGCAACTCAATGAGACTCAATCATATCGCCGCCTCGCGGCCCTTGCTACTTCAATCACCAACTGACCCAATCAAGACTTCTGGACGGAGTGTCACTCGACCGACTTTGCCTTGCGGCATTTCCTGACTTAAACTCAAGACAACTCAAACCCACTTATGAAACTTATATGCCGACAACTTAGAACTCGACGCCACATTTCGTGTCGAAGCACGTCGCCTATGTTTATGCAACATCTTAGGACCAAATATTGTATTCCAACCATACACATATTCAACTAGACTCAATCCAAAGGCACACACGCGAATTGCCGCCCGTACCGACCCATCTATATGAATTGGTCACTAACATCACAAGCTATCCTGGACTATAGCCTTGCCATTCGGCAACCCATTCAGCGCAAGTAGCTAGCCCGCTGAAAGTTTCCGAATGATCCGAGCGGTTCGTCCAGCTACGGCTATACCTGTTTTCCTCCGGAACGCCGTGGTCCCATGGCGTCCAGGGTTGTCGCGCGTGGAAACTCCTCCTTGTCGACAAGTTTTTCAATGACCATGCAAGACTCGACTCAAACTGATGTCTCACACAGTCATCCTTCTTTTCAATGTTACCATCTCTTTCAAAACCAATATCAAACCTTCTATCATTTGAGACCCCTCGACGACCCACGGTCGCGAGCATTCTTTCTATCATTTGAGACCCCTCGACGACCCACGGTCGCGAGCATTCTTTCCATGTTACCATATCATTTCATTCAACTCAATGCCTATTCAATAATCCTTTCTCCAAAACTCATTCAATCAATCGTGGTTCATGTCCTAGACACTAAGTTCGTGCACTGTGCCTTAAGCTGACTTTCGATCTATGCGACGTTATCGCCCAAGTCATACTTTATATGATGGGCCTTGAGACCGTAAGACTATGTGGTTATACCCAACCGTAGACTCGTAGAATCGTGCTTGCTACCACTCCGATAGCCTAACATAACTTGCCTTACTTAAACGCACAACGACTCAACGAGCAAAAAGGCTGCGTCAAGCCTCGCATAGCGGAAACATGCCGCACATGCGTTCGACTTCTGAACGACCAATTTATTTGGGTGCCTAGACTTATATCATAAGCCGTGCGACACAACTTAACTCATGGGACAAGCCAAGGCTATGCCAAGCCTTGGACGATAGGACCGTGCATGCTTTATGAAGCATTTATGCGGGCGACGCCTATGACTTAGGCTACGTTCATGACTTCGCCTACTCAACCAACTTTCCTTCTCCCAAGTCTCGGGACGAAGGACTGAGTGTCATTTTCAAAGCACGCCGTGCACCAACTCTAAGCCGACCGTTGGACCTTTCCATATTCTAACTCAAGTCGACCCGTCGGGATTATTCCCTTTAGCTATGTGGATTTGTCTCTTTTATTATCAAGCCTACTTGTGCAAGTTGAAAACATGTAATTTATTATGTGAAGGCTAAGATGAGGCAAGTTCACCGAAACTACCCCACCTGAGCAAGCGGTCGCCTCGACCGAGCGATGTCTTCGAGCAGCTGTTGCAAGGCTAAGTCCGAACGCCGTCGACGTTTCGATTCCTCCGATTGACTGAGCGGGACGGGGCACTACATAAATGGCTAAGGCTAATAACTAGAATAATTCAGTAGTCATGAGAGATTTTCTCCAGCTACAGGCGATCCCGTTATCCCGGCCACCATTGTGGACTTGCAGCATGCCGACGAGTAGGGCACAAGTCTATATTCACTGATATATGGAAAAGATCGAGGCACTGCTTAATGAACCCAGGTCGCCTGGATAACCTGGATTAGCTGCAGGGCTTATGGCTGGAGGAACATCTCACTGCATGTTGTGATAACCCTAGTTAGCTAATGTAGAAAGCCGTAGTCACTGATTGGCCGGGAGCGAGTGTATGGTGTAGTTTCAGTGCTCGATTATTGCAAGATTGATCGCATGATTATCACTTTTAACAATAAAGATCAGGGGCTAAGTTCTGTTCAGGCGAAGGGTTACAACCCCGGTCCTTGTTTGGTTTAAGGGTTGTAACCTGGCTTCCGGAGCAGTTCTAAGTCCTCTCTTCATTTATTGTCTTATTGCGCCCCACGTCATGCTTGTTATGTTTTACCTTACCAACAGGAATTGGAGACGGAGTTCTATTCAGGTGAAGGGTTACAACCCCGGTCCTTGTTTGGTTTAAGGGTTGTGACCTGGCTACTTGAATGGTTCCCTCGTGCTCTATTATGACTGTTGTTATTCTTTATTATCAAGCTCTTGTGTAACTATTTTTAATATTTATTTCTGATGTGCTGGTTTTAGTTCTTAAGTGAAGCCTCCTTTGTGGCACTTGCTCCTTCTGGGATCTGATCCAGCTGGTTTTGTGTGGCCAGATTTCGGAGCAGCTTCAGAGGATCTACCGACCTTCCAGCCCAATGGTGACCACCAGGCGTAACCAGGAAACGAGTGGGTTTATTTTTTGGCTCTCCCACTCTATTGTAAAATTCTTATTTTGAGGCATTTAGCCGGCGAGCACCTGTTAGCTCGTATTGCATACCTTATTACTGTCTGCCTACGGGCTGTAACATGATTGACAGATCCTAGGGTTGATCATGTATGACTAAACTCTTGCTAGTCAGCACATTTTGTAACGACTAGCTTCATGATCAGCTGAATATGTAATATTTGGGACGCCTTACTATTGTATATTTGATGATCTTACATCTTGTAACTTTACCTGTTTGTTGAGATTGAGACAATTAGGTTTGTTATTGACCATAGGAGACTGATGGATTGTAGTTAAACCCTCATATATCTAGACAGTCGTGACCGTATTGTGAAGTGGAATCCATTTTATTATACGTAGCTGGCTATGTATGCTCCCGCTCTCCAGTATTCTGGTTCTGGGGTGTTACACAGACCAAATTTAGAAATGTACTTTTCTTTATATGCCATGCGTGGTACTTTGTACATTTCTTCTTTATGTGTCATGTCTTATCACAAAAGAACAACCCTTAGTTTTATATTATTATTTCTTTTGACCTGGACCCTTAGCAGCTACTATATTTATTTTCTTTTTTGCCCTTAAAGATTATCCCATTAAACATGAAAATTAAATTCTTATTGGCAGATATTGTAGCAACATTAACTGTAAAGAGAACAAAAATAAATAGACAAACATGCTCTAATTAATAACCAAAGAGTAAAATATAGTCAAACAAATTCAAATAATGGTGAACCCCATCTCAAGATACCTAGTACATCATTAATATCAAGTCTTTGGACAATGATATTAACTGCAAGTGGTACTCTTGGTGTAATGATCAAACGTTGACAATAAGTCATGTCAAATAATAAGCCTATCTTTGGATCGGGTTATTATTCACATGTAAACCTTACAATTGTCACACATTTATCACCACAAGTATGTGTGCAATTCGACCAAGTATTAACCTTCCTTTGGGCCGACTAATACCCGCATGAATATACACACACAAACATCCAACATCCCTCATAGACTATCTACACAAGAGAGGTCACTTTGGCTACATCTTGTTTCAATGGGTCTATTTAGAATATTAGACGACTATTGTTAGTCACAAAAGGCACCAAAAATTTGAATATTGACTAAATTTTACAAAAACTGAATCATGTCCAAAATCCTTCTGCTTATTTAAATTAAATAAACATAAATCCTTATGTACTTGCATATTTAAAATATTATAACTCAAATAAGATAATCATAAGCGTGTGAATCTCCATTACTTAAACCATGAATTTATCAATGGACTAAACTAAACATTATCAACATAATAAAATTCATGCTGAAAATATGCATCCAAAGGACAACAACAATATATAGGACACACTAACAATGCTCCAAACTGGACTCACAAAATTCATATTCTTTTTCACATAACTTCACACCCAAAAGTTCCAAAGAAGAAAGCATTACTTCACAAGGGCTTATTATAGACATAGTCCACAAGATCCAACTAATCTATAAGAGAAAATAGATCATTTGGATCAGCATCTACTATATAATTAAATAAATGTGACAGTGGCTCAAATCCTGAATGAATATCCAATCAAAAAAATAAATTATAAATTGATTGCTCAAACCGAAAGTGTTCTCTGAATCCTAACATGAAAAAAAAATAGTTGTAAAAATTTGTGAACGGTATGTTGGTGATACTTCACCAAGAAGAACCACCTACTAGATGCCATTGAAACTCTTAAAATAAATGAATTAGAATGCAATGAATATAAAAAATAAAGCGCAATGAATGAGGAAGAACCATATCATGTTGGGCTTTTCATTACAGGTTCTGATGCTTTTGAAAATTGGTCGATATTCCACATTTAGAATAACAAAAGAAATATTGTCTGATCATGTTCGATCATGTGTAACAATAATATAGGAGAGGCATCCTCAAAAATCATACCAATATCCAGTAGTAAGAAATCAAATCTAGTTTTCCTACTTACTGGATCAAAAACTTCATTGGTATTAATAAACCCGACTTTAAATTTTGCTATGCCTGGACATTAGATTCTTACGTTTGACCATATATAACTGCAATATGATCGTTTTCGAGAGGCATCAACGTTTATACATAAAAAAAAATGTATATAAATGCTCGGTAGATCATAAATAATTGTTTGAACAACCAGAACTTTAAATTAAATCATATGAATGATCTAGGGTTCTTGAATAACAAAAGTTGATTCTGAAACTTCGATCTCATAAATCAAACAGGTAGGCTCTGATACCACTTGTTAGAAATTTATTGTACCATGTCGATTCATGAGATGAAGAACATAAATAAATTGCAGAAGCGTACCTGAATCCATTGCTAGACTTGATGGATCTTGAAGCGGTCGTCCTTTTGTGGGGTTCGATCTTCCAACTTGTTACGACCCTTAATGACAAAGATGAATCCAAATTCTTTGTCCTTCTCTTTCTGTTGATGGGGATGCAGAAGAGAAAATGAGAAAACCTCTCTTTTGGTGGCCGTATAAGTTGGGGACCATAACCCTAATGAATACATATATTTATATGTAGTGATATTTCTAATTTGGCCCATCATCAAATTAGATTTATCTCCGGTATCTACACATTAATTCCATGACAATTATACCCTTAAGCCAATTTCCAAATAGACCACTTTAATTTGGCTTAATTATTTAGATAGCCCAAACACAATTAATTTTACATGTGTGGCCCCTTAATTATTGAATAATTCCAACAATTGTAATATATAAAATTGTTAACTCACGCCAAAAATAATAAAAAATAATTATTATATTTTTATTATGGTCTCATGTGTTCCAACAATTACTTGTGAGTGTTCAGTTTATTCGATTTGAACCGACCGAAATAGATAAAAGCAAATAAACTGAACTTCTAAAATCTAAAATCAAAATTAAATCAAAATTACTCATAATTGAAACTGAACTAGTAAACGATTGGGTTTGTTCGATTGATCTAATTTTATTGTTTAATAGACCAAACAAAAAAATAGAATTGTAGTTAAATCATATAAAAAAATATAATTTTTATATATACATTTATTGTACTTCAAAGATGAGTCCAAAGTTGGACTATTCCTTAAATTATCAAAGTTGAACTTTCAAACACATACATAAATTATTGTTTTAAAATATACACAATATTATACACATGTTTAATCATAGAATATGTATAAAATTAAGGTTATTTATATGATACCATAAATTTTATTCAATTTTTGGTTTTGGAGCGAAGTATTTTCACGAAAACGAAGCCTAAGTTATATAAAATACAAGGTCTAAAACTCTAATTTAATGCTAACAAGTTTTTTTTTTACAGAAAATTGTATCAGAAGCATAAAAGTTGAGCATCATTAGTAAGACCCATCCCATTTTCTATATTCTAGATTTAGAATGTAGGAGCTCATTTTGTAGAATAATAAGTCTCATCCCTAATCCCAATTTCTACAATTTCGGTCCCAACCCATCCATAGGTGCTAAGGGTTGGGCCTCCCAATTTCTAGATTCTAGAATGTAGAAACTCGTTTTGTAGAATAGTAAGTCCCAATTTGGATTCCAGCTTTCTAAATTCTAAATTTTATATTATTTTTTTCCTACATTAATTTTTGACCACACAATCTTTGGGACCGGAACTCACTTTATCATTTCCTACTATTCGCATACAAACCCAACCCATTCTACATTTATCCTTTTTTTTGAAATTTTGGGCCCCAAATTGTATTTGAGAGTCCCAACTACTAATGATGCTCTAAGAAAGTTTACGAAAATTGTAAAGTAGCAACCGTTACGTTCCAAAGTATGACGTAAAAAAAATATGGACGTCTAAAATTAAATGATTGGATTAGTAAACTACCGTCTAAAATTAAAAGGTTGGATTAGTAAAAGAAAATTAACGCCAAAAAAAAAATGCTTATTTTTTTTTGTCGCAAAGATATGTGGTCCTAAGTATGAGTAACATATGTCCCTTGACCCTTGAGTAGCCAACATATATCATATAACTCCATTACAGAAGGGATTGCAAGCATGTGAACCCTATAAAGGACTCCATATATCTATAATATAAAGCACAGTGAGTTTTTGGTCCGACCCATATGCTTTGGTTCAACGATGATGAAAAGACTAAATTGCCCCTCTCTCTATCAGAGAGGAGGAGGTCCCATGTTGGGTGCGGAACAACCGGTTGTTCCAACGACACCCCCGTCTCCAGCTCCTCTTGCACCGCCCCTCCCTTCGCCGCCTCCGCTCCATCCTCGCCCACGACGTCATCGTCGGCCTCTTCCGCAACCCCTTCGTCGCAAGCAACCTCCTCCACCGCGCCGTCGACGCCGACCCTTCCTTCGCCGCCTCCCTCTTCTCCGCCATAACCAACCCCAACCCCTTCTCCTTCAAAACCGTCATCGCCATCTCCGCCGACCCACTCTCCATCTACTCCCAAATGCTCCGTCGCCGCGTCCCTCCCGACTCCCACACCTTCTCTTCCTTGCTCAACACCACCACCGCCGCCACCATGTCGCTCCACGCACACACCCTCCTCCTAGGATTCCGGTCCAACCCCCTTCGTGCAGACCGTCCTGCTCACCGCCTACTCCCGATGCGGCTCCGCCGACCACGTCCTGCGAGTGTTCGACGGAATGCCGCACAGGGACGTCGTCTCCTGGACCGCCGCCGTCTCGGGCCTCGCCGCCCTCGGACGCCCCGCGATGGCCTTGCGCGTCTTCGCCTCCATGAGGCCCCACGCCGTCCCGAACGCCGCCACCGTGGTCTTTGCCGTGTCCGCCTCCGCCGGGCTCGGGTCCCTGGCGCTGGTCCGGTACTGTATGCCTACGTCGAGAAGGCCGGGTTCGGAGGCCGCGTCTCCGTCCGGAACTCCCTGGCGCTGGCCCGGTGCCTGCACGCCTACGTCGAGAAGGCCGGGTTCGTGTCCGTGCCATTATGGCACGGGTTATCTACTAGTCTACAATATAAAGCACAATGGGTTTTTGGTCCGACCCATGTGCTTTGGTTCAACGATGATGAAAGGACTAAATTGCCCCTCTCTTTATAAGAGAGGAGGAAGTCCCATGTTGGGTGCGGAGTAACCGGTTGTTCCAACAGCACCCCCGCCTCCAGCTCCTCTTGCACCGCCCCTCCCTCCGTCGCATCCGTTCCATCCTCGCCCACGCCGTCGTCGCCGGTCTCTTCCGCAACCCATTCGTCGCAAGCAGCCTCCTCCACCGCGCCGCCGATGCCGACCCTTCCTTCGCCGCCTCCCTCTTCTCCGCCATGATCAACCCCAACCCCTTCTCCTTCAACACCGCCATCGCCATATCCGCCGACCCACTCTTCATCTACTCCCAAATGCTCCGCCGTCACATCCCTTCCGACTCCCACATCTTCTCTTCCTTGCTCAACACCACCACCACCACCGCCATCGCCATATTCGTCGGCCCGACCCCTTCGTGCAGAACGTCCTGCTCACCGCCTACTCCCGACGCGGCTCCGCCAACCATGCCCTGTGGGTGTTCGACGGAATGCCGCACATGGACGTCGTCTCCTGGGCCGCCGCCGTCTCGGGCCTCGCCGCCCTCTGACGCCCCACGATGGCCTTGCGCGTCTTCGCCTCCATGAGGCCCCACTGTCACGACCCGTTACCCAAATTATTGGGCCGGGCCGAGCCATGTCCAGCCTACGCTTGGTTAAAGCGTAGTAAGCTGTTCTAAGAATAGACAATAAAGGATCTAAGCTGCTAACAGTTCTAAAATCACATTTAAAGGTTCATCACAACACAGCATCTATAAGCGAAAGTAAACAAGTACAGACTTAATAATACACTTTATAAGTATCTAACTGGAGACAAAGTCCAGTATCCAAATATAAGTTCAAAACAAAGTCTAAGTCTCAAAACACATGAAAAATATCTAAGCAAGGTTCCCCGCTAGGGCCTCTTCTGGAGCTAAGGCCAGGTCCTCAAATACAGTACCATAATATGAATCACATAGCATTTCCTCCTCGAAAAGTGAACCTACAACGTTATCCTGTCAGGACGAGAGCAAGTACTGATTCTACAAACATATAATACTGATCATGTGATAGAAAAAGATGAAATAACGTAATCATGGCACATCTTGATTTATCCAGTTTTAGATACATTTCATCATGGCAATACATATTCATTTTAAAGTTTAAAACTGTAGTAGGTGAATGATCAGTCAATAGGTGAAATAGGATGTACAATGGTACATATCAATTTTCTGAAGTGTACATACGTACCCTTAACGGCATCGGTGTATATCTATACACAAACGCGGGATCAGACATACGACAAAGATACATATAGAATGTAACAGTGCACGATAAATACATACGGAGAAGGGGGGCATGATCACGTACACTACTAACAGTTTCCCCTTAACCCGTTTTTATTAACATGTGAGTGATACGAGAACAGTATAAAACATATGAAAGATACTAGGAGCAGTATAGGCATGGTAGGTACTGAGAGCAGTATAAAACATAGTGGATACTCAGAGCAGTTTAAAGCATGACATGTACTGAGAACCAGTAAGAAGCATGTGAAGATATGATAACTGTCCAAAGCATTGTAGGTACTGAAAATAATACAACATGTGAAAATTTAACTTGCAGTTATCCAGAAAGCAGTATTTTGACATGATTTAACCACAGTTTATTTTTATACGCAGTAAATAAGCTTGTAGGGGTACTTGCCTCGAGCAAAGCAAGAATACTAGTACGAAGATATAGATGTCCGGTGTCTTGTCAATAATGATATACAAACTCAGCATCTAAGTTATGTTCAAGATTACATTAGTGGTGTGACACAACTCCTAACTGGATACTAGCCAAGTGGGGACCTAGCATAAAAGTCTAATGTGGAGTGACACTATATCCAAACTAATTTTCTAGGACCTTTACACTAGTGTAGGGTGAGGTCCAATACTACAATAACTCAAATCAACACAAAACTTTGCAAGTCGTAACTATTCAATAAATAAATCAGACTGTACACTGAGTTCCAACAATTTTTGAGATAGACAAAATGCTCAATTATACATAAAATAAAGTACCAAAATGATTCTTGTTAATTATAGAAATTTATACTAATTTTTCTGGGATTTATAAACCCTCATAGATATTTATTAAAAATCAGCAAACACATGTATCCTGAAAATGAGTTCTGTTTTCCTATTTTTATAAAATGCCAAAATTACTTATTAAATATTGGAAAAATTATATTAAATTAGCTAAATTAACATAGTATTGAAATACAATTTTTTCCAGGTTTTTACAGTAATTAAAAAATATATATAAATTCAAAAACAGAAAGTAACAATTTCTGGAAAAATAATTAATTACAAATTAAGGATGATACATAAGAAAAATCTACAGATGTTGTCGGATGATAAAATAAATATCACCAACGTGTCCAGAACGGTCAAATTAGCTAGGATAGCCTACCCATAAGTCCAATTTGGATGCAGGGGCAAAACGGTAATTTTGGGTCAAAATGATGTCCGTCGTTGGACACACTTTGCACCGAAAAACGTGTCAGGATAGAAGTCTACAAAACCTAGCAAATTATATGTCCACGAATCCAGAATGATGATACGAACCAACGGTATGTCCAAAATGGAATTCCGATGAGCCGATCTCAAAATGACACGTTGACGCGGACACTTGGAATCCGGTTTGCACCGAAATGCGTGCCAGAGCAAATATCTTCAAAACTTAGCAAATTATATGTCAACGAGTCCAGAATGACGATACGAACTCAACGGTATATCCGAAATTGGATTCCGATGAGCCGATCTCAAAGTGACCCGTTGACACGGAATATGGGACCCACTTTGCACCGAAATACGTGTCAGGGCCCACGTTCTCCAAATCAAGCAAACTTTATATGAAAACGTGCCAGAACGACGCCACGAGTCTACTGGTGGTGTCAGAAATTGAATCCGGAGTCCCGGGTTCAAAAATGGACTTTAACAAGTGCAAAATTAAGAATTCGGACGACCAACTTTGGCGTCGAATTCGACCAACCAAACGTGCTCACAATGAAAGGAAACTTAAAGGGCAGGAAGAGGGTTATACCAGCTGTGCACAGGAACTAGTAGTGCGCCAACCGGAGCTGCGACGGCGGAGTTACGAGCTGACGAAATTGGCTCCACAAAACTGTCCAAAAATAGTACAATTTAAAGTGTCAACTTGGTGGCCAGTTTTGATATATCAAACGATAAAATTAACGGACGAAACTTGAGGGAAGTGAAAGGGTATATACTGAGATTGTGACGGAGTAAAGAGTTCGCCGATCCAATGGTCGGATTGACCAGAAAACACGTGCGAAGTCGTTGCGACGGAGCGCCATTTTCGAGTTCAAAACTCGTGCGTCACGACGGGATTCCGTTCAAAACGCACGAATAGCCTGTTTCTCGCGTCGGGGAGGATGACGACCGCCCAGGGGGGGTCGCCCAGCCTCGCACACGAGCTGTGGGTGGTTAACGGCGGCGGCGGTTGGCCGGATGGTCGCATACCACGCGTCCATGCACGCGCGGTGGTGGCGCGGCAGCCACTGCTGCTACTCGCAGCTGCTACGCTGCTGCTGCAGCGCTGCTCGGCAGCGTGGGGGGTGCTCGCCGGCCTGGCGCGGCGGCTGCGACGGTGGCCGTGGAGGCGACGACGGACGGTGGTGGTGGTTCGGGTGTAGATGATGGTGAAGGTGGTGAGAAGTGGTGGTGAGATGGTGATGGTGGTGATGATAGTAATAGTGAAGGTGGTGGTGATGGTGTTGCTCACGGTGGTGGTGGTGGCTGAGATGGTGGTGGAGGTCGGTTGTGGAGGGGGGGTTCGGCTGTAGGGGTGGGGTGGTGTGTGTGTGAGTTGTGTTGAGAGAGAGAGAGAGATATATGTGAGTGTATATTTATTATATATATAGAAAGAGTGAGAGAGATATTATGATAGAGAGGGAGAGAGAGAGAGATATATTTGAGAGAGAGGGAGAGAGAGAGGTCGGCCAAAGGTGGGGTGTGTGCTGGCTGTGATGGGGGTGAGGGGGTGAGGTGTGTTTGTTATAGGAGAGAGAGAGATATTTATTTATTTATATATATATATATATATATATATATATATATATATATATATATATATATTATATATATATATATATATATATATATTATATATATATATATATATTTTTTTTTTTTATATACATATATATATATATATATATATATATATATATATATATATATATATATATATATATATATTTATATACATATATATATATATATATATGGGATATTTGTAAAGTAGAGAGAGGAAGAGATATTTTCAAAATAGGAAAAAGAGAAATATTGTGTGGGGTACTTGGGTAGTCATGGGAGGACAATATGGAGCTTGGGTTCGAGTTCGGTCGAGCCGGGTCAGGTCAAAATCGGACAGGGTGCAATAATTGAATTAAAATAGGTATTTATGATCATGGGTAAATAAGTAACATGTGGGGACTCAAATAAATGGGACACAAGTTTCATGTGGGTAGTAGGCTTCATGTGGACCATGTCCATACTTTGGGTCGACTAGGTTGGATCGATGTCGGGTCCCGAAATTAAATTGGAAATTAAATCAGGTTCTACGGTAGATAATTAATCGGCCTAAATTGACCCGAAAGTTGTACGAAGGAAATAAAGTACAAAATGGAGTGTCTGAGTGGGACACGAAGGTCATGGGTGTAGAGCGTCTCGAGTAGATCATTCATGAGAAGTTGGTTCTGAGAAAATGATTGGTCTGGTGCTCCTAAATTATAAGTCACGGTAACGTCCAAACGATGATCAAAGATAAAAGTGGGAATAATTATTCAACGATTAATTGGTCTAAGTTGACCCGAAGTTGCGTGATACAAAAAGAGCACAAGGTAACGAGTTCAAGTGGGACATGATATATCAAAACGAAGATAATCTTGTCTACTACAAAACTCGTAAAGAGAGTTTACAGAGATTGGCATCCCTGACGCTCCAGAAGTCAAAGTCACGGAAGAGAACATTAATGATCAAAATAATTAAAAATAAAATATTTATTGAAAATAATTTATTTAGAAAATTTAAAATAAACCCTAAAATTTAGGGGGCTTACATCCTACCCACCTTACAAGAATTTCGTCCTCGAAATTAAAATCATCCAATCGGTCAAACTATAACATGTAGCTGCTCTGGCTACGATACTCAAACTACTACCCTTGTAATCATCTCTTCTGTTTCTCTTTACAATTTTTTTGGTTTTGGTTCAACAAAGTCCTTCTATCATAAACTACGTCATATATCCTTTAAAATCTTCCAAACTAACATGGAACATTTATGTATACCCTAAACTATAGGTCATTCTCAGGGTATGTCTATAAGCCTATAATGCTTAATCATCAACCATATTTCCAACCCTAATTGTAAATACTTGATTTTCTTATCATATCCTAAGTATCCTTATTCTATCAATCCACAGGCCCTTTGCATTATTTGTCGTCAATCTTTTCCTACAGCTTCTCTTTGAAGTTATACGTTCAATTCTTATCCTTGGCGTAGTGTCACTCCCCGTTCCCAGAATACGTATTTTTATACATGTACAACTCATGAGTATTTATTTAATATTTATCATGTATTATCCTGTAATTAAATTACTTTAATTTCATGTTAATCAATTAATCTGCTCTTTAAATTTTTATGTTAATTTATTTCCTACAATTATATTTCTGCAATTTTATTTCTGCACTTTATTTCCTGCTTTTATTCTCTGCTTTAGCTAGGCTTTGGGTTCGGGATTGGCTTTGGTTGGATCCCCTACAACCCGACCCATTGGACCCATTGGACCCGGCCCAACTCCCACCTACCACCTCCCTTTCTATTTAAAGCTTACATCTCTTTCTCTCTCCTCATAAACTCACATTCTCACCATTACTCCTCTTCTTCTTCTTCATTACTCTCTCCACCTACCAAACCGTAGGCAAGTACAACTTGCTCTCCATGAGAACCCATGTTTTTGTAGTTCATTTATCTTCCTCGTAAGATCCTAAGAGAGTTTAGAACTTGACGTTTTTTATTTCGAAGTCTTAATTTTTGTAGATCTAGAAATGAGTTATTTTCGGAGTTTAGTGATTTTGATCTATCAAACTTCTTTGTTTTCAAGTTTTGATGGTTCTATGTTGTAGAGAGTTTTATTCTACCCAATTTTGACCCTTGGAAAGTTGGATTTGGACTTGTTTTGACCAAGTTATGGACCTTTGAAGCTTTGGGGTGCAACCATGGAGTTCTTACTGTTTGGAGAAGATAGTGAGCAGTGTACACTAGCTTTTTAGCTTGCGTCACTGAGCTGTGCGCGCTCTTTAGCGCAGTGCAGTATGGAGTCCATACGCTACCTTTTTTAGGAAGCGTGTGTCTTGCATACGCTACCTTTTGGAGGCGTATGTCGTATGGGGTTCATACGCTACCTTTTTGGGAGCGTATGACTTGCATACGCTGACTTAAATGGTCAGGAGTCGTATGGGGTTCATACGCTACCTTTTTGGGAGCGTATGACTTGCATATGCTGACTTGAATGGTCAGGAGTCATATGAGGTTCATACGCTACCTTTTTGGGAGCGTATGACTTGCATACGCTGACTTGAATGGTCAGGAGTCGTATGGGGTTCATACGCTACCTTTTTGGGAGCGTATGACTTGCATACGCTGACTTGAATGGTCAGGAGTCATATGGGGTTCATACGCTACCTTTTGGGAGCGTATGACTTGCATACGCTGACTTGGATGGTGAGGAGTTGTATGGAGCCTATACGCTGCCTCCAAGCTAGCGTATCAACATGAGGAATTGAAGAAGAAGAATTGAAGGAGAAGAAGTTCATCCAAGCTAGCGTATCACCATGGGCAGCACCAGTGGTACTTGTGGGGAAGAAGGATGGATCATCCAGATTGTGTATCGACTACAGGAAGCTTAACGCGGCAACAGTAAAGAACAAGTACCCACTACCCAGGATCGATGACTTGTTTGATCAGTTGAGCAGAGCTAGAGTCTTCTCCAAGATAGATCTTCGTTCAGGGTACCATCAAGTGAGGGTTCGAAAGAAAGACATTCCCAAGACAGCATTCAGGTCGAAGTATGGACATTATGAATTCTTAGTAATGCCGTTTGGTTTGACCAATGCTCCAGCTATATTCATGGATTTGATGAACCGCATCTTTATGCCGTATTTAGATTAGTTTGTCGTAGTATTTCTCGACGACATACTCGTATATTCTGCTAGTGAAGAGGAGCATGAAGACCACCTCAGGAAAGTGTTGCAGGTTCTGAGAGAGAATCAGTTGTATGCCAAGCTCGGCAAGTGTGAGTTCTGGACGGATCACATTTCATTTTTGGGTCACATCATATCAGGAGCTGGAGTAGCAGTGGATCCCAAGAAGGTAGAAGCAGTAGAGAGTTGGCCAGTACCCAAGACCGTAGCTGATGTACGGAGTTTCTTGGGATTGCCGGGATATTACAGAAGATTTGTGTCAGATTTTGCAAGACTTTCAGCACCCATGACCCGCTTGACACGGAAGGATGTGCCATTTGTTTGGTCGGCAGAATGTCAGGCATCATTTGAGAATTTGAAGCAGAAGTTGATATCAGCGCCTATTCTTACATTGCCAGTGGACCCGGAGGTTTTACAGTATATTGTGATGCGTCAGGTAAAGGACTTGGATGTGTCCTCATGCAGCACGGGAAGGTGATAGCATATGCATCTAGGCAGCTTCGGGACCACGAGAAGAATTACTCAACTCATGATTTGGAGTTGGCGGCAGTAGTATTTGCTTTGAAGCTATGGAGGCATTACTTATATGGTGACCGAGTGGAGATGTACACAGATCATAAAAGTCTGAAGTACATCTTTACTCAGAAGGAGCTGAACATGAGGCAGAGAAGATGGTTGGAGTTGATCAAGGATTATGACGTGGAGCTTCAGTATCATCCAGGTAAGGCTAATGTGGTAGCAGACGCTCTTAGCAGAAGAGGCGGCACATTTATGTTAACAACGCAGAAGCACATCTTAGAAGACCTTCAGGAGATGGGCATCGAAGTTATACTTCCTAGCGATGTAGGAGTTCTGGCAAGTCTACAAGTCCAATCTGACTTGGTAGATCGGATCAAGGCAGCTCAGGCACAAGACCCAAGGATTCAGAAGCTTAGGGCAGAATGTGAGTCAGGGCACAGAAAGGAGTTGAAAATCCACGAAGATAGTACACTTAGGTTTGGATCACGTCTATGTGTGCCTAATGGAGATATCAGACAGGAGGTTATGGCAGAAGCTCACAGTTCTCAGTATTCTGTACATCCTGGAGGGACCAAGATGTACCAAGATATCAAGCAGCACTTCTGGTGGAACGGAATGAAGAGAGAGAGATAGCTAGATTTGTTTTCTGTTGTTTGGTATGTCAGCAAGTGAAGGCAGAACAGCAGAGGCCAGCTGGATTATTGCAACCACTTCCCATCCCGGAATGGAAATGGGAGCATATTACAATGGACTTTGTGACCGGTTTACCGAGATCACCAAGTGGTAAAGATGCTATTTGGGTGATAGTAGATCGGCTTACAAAGGTAGCACACTTTCTTCCTTTCAGAGTAGGGCAATCTACAGAAAAGTTGGCAGAGTTGTACATGCAACAGATAGTCAGGCAGCATGGAGTCCCTGTCAGTATTGTGTCAGACAGAGATACCCGTTTCACATCACATTTCTGGAAAAGCTTGCATCATAGTCTGGGTACCAAGTTAAGATTTACACTACCAAAATACATGGATTTATCGACGGCCTTATCCGTCGGTAGTCCGTCGCCAAAAATAAATACCGACGGATTACCGACGGATATTTTGGTCAAACAGCCGTCGGGAATAACCTCGTCGCTAAAACATATCCGTCGCTACTCCGTCGCTCAGCGACGACTTAGCGACGGAATACCGTCGGCGCATTTAAATATATATAGCGACGGATTACCGACTAGCTTTCGTCAAAACATGTATCAGGATATAGGGTTAGCGACGGAAAACTCCGTCGCTAACGAGTCGGCAAAACCGTATCAGTGATTTTCTGATACCCAATATCCGTCGCTAATCCGTCGTAAATTTGTCGGCAAAAGCGTATCAGAGATTTTCTGATACCCAATTACCGACGGACATTCCGTCGCTAAACCGTCGCTCAATGTAAAATTCTCCAGGTAGCGACGGATATTACGTCGCCAATCCGTCGATACATTAAATTCCTACAGTTAGCGACGGATAGTCCGTCGGGACTTTGTCGCTAGTCCGCCGTAAGTTAGTCGCCAATCCGTCGCTAATGCTAAAATTTATGGAAATCAAACAGCATCAGTTCGACGGATCGTCCGTCGCCAATCCGTCGCTTTATTGAAATGCTCCAGGTAGCGACGGATTTTACGTCGCCACTCCGTCGCTAACCTCTGTTTCTCCAGTTAGCGACGGATAATCCGTCGCTGAGTGGTCGCCAGTCCGCCGTAAGTTAGTCGCCAATCCGTCGCGAAAGCTAAAATTTCTGGACATCAAACAGCATCAGGTCGACGGATCGTCTGTCGCCAATCCGTCGCTTTATTGAAATGCTCCAGGTAGCGACGGATAGTCCGTCGCCACTCCGTCGCTAACCTCAGTTTCTCCAGTTAGCAACGGACTATCCGTCGCTGAGTGGTCGCCAGTCCGCCGTAAGTTAGTCGCCAATCCGTCGCGAAAGCTAAAATTTCTGGACATCAAACAGCATCAGGTCGACGGATCGTCCGTCGCCAATCCGTCGCTTTATTAAAATGCCCCAGGTAGCGATGGATTTTACGTCGCCACTCCGTCGCTAACCTCAGTTTCTCCAGTTAGCGACGGACTATCCGTCGCTGAGTGGTCGCCAGTCCGTCGCTAACTGCTAATTTTTGAAAAAAAAATACTGCAAACAGACTCTTTCCTGTTTATACAACACATCCAACACAATATCAAACATGCAAAATATCCATATACAACACCATATATCCATATCCAACACGAATATCCAACGTATCCAATATCCAACACCATATATCCATATGCAAAATATCCATATCCGACACCAATATCCAACGTATCCAATATCCAACAAAATATTACCAACACAATATATCCAATATCCAACATTAAATTATCCAAACATAAAAAAATATCCGAACATACAATGTATCCAAATGTCTACAAAACCAACAACATAAACAAAATCAAACCCCGTCCGTCGGATCGTCTCGTGCTCGTGCCGCCGCATCCGCTTTGCGTATGTACTCCTCCACCGTGTGTGCCGGCACTTGGGACAAGACATGGTCTGGAAGCGCGCGTAGCTGCTCTGGCGACATCATGTCAAGGAGCGTCAAGATGGTGTTATCCGATACGATGCGGGCGTCCGCAGAGCGGTTAAACGAAAGCCGTCCGGGGGAAGAAGGACCAGGTCGATCCGAAGCACCGGCAGCAGCAGTAGACGGACCGGGAGCAGACGGACCGGGAGCAGACGGATAGCGCCCCAACACTATCGCCCGCAAATCTGACACCGCGGAGGTCAGAGTCGCAAGCTGCGCCCTCACATCGTCAACCGGGGGCGCTGGAGGAGGCGGAGGCGGTGGATATCTCGGGGACGGCTGCAACGAGGGCGCCATGGAACCTAAGCCGTAGACGCGCCCTTTTCTAACGCCGCCGACGGATTCTACGAACACGTCGTCGTAGCGAGCGGCCATAGAAGAGTGCGTCTGGGTGGGCGTCGTTTCGCCGACATTCTCGGAAGGGGGCTCGATCTCAAGCCGACTAAGTGCCTCACGATACGCAGCCTATCCAATGAATGTGTTTATACTATAAGTTTTCCTAAGTTATAATCTAAATCCTATGTTTCCCTAAGTTATAGTCTGAATCCTAAGTTTATCTAATTAACTTAACAATAATTATATTTCTAACATAAATCTCATAAACGTAAGTACTTACATCAGTCTCCTCGGCCCTCGCGTCGACGAAGCTCCCGTCCTTCCGCCTCTTGTGCGTATGCACGAATACATCGTGAGCGGTGACCGTCTCCGCCTCTTTCCCCTGCTTCATCGCCCGTTGGGCCTGCATACGTAGAATTTAATTAACTTCGTATATTAACAGTACGGAATTAAATAATAGAATGAATTTGAATTTGCGCTATCTCACCAAATCTGCACGCGTCAATGCGTGGGGCCTTGATCCCCCCGTATGCAGACCCGCGACATGTCGATTAGCCTTAGCTTTCTCCGATTTCAGCTTGAACTGCGGAGTATCCATCTTCTCCAACATCTGCTCATAGTACTCCGCCCGGATCCAGTCCTTCCTCGTATGCGCCGTACGAAGGTCGTACACCGCATCCCGTATCTTCTTCCCGGCGGCGGCTTTGTAGGTCCTGCGGATCGCCTCCTCGCGATGGGGGGGCCACCAGAATGTCCTCTGACATACAAATTCAAATATCACGTAATAAAAAATTTAATGATTTAAAGAATAATTAATAATTCACCGACGGATTTATACCCTCATCTCGTCGAGCCAGACGTACTTCATGTCCTGAGGCACCTCAGAAAAATTGAGGTAGGGGCCATGGTAGTTATCCCGGATAATGCACCCTAGAATCCGGGCAGCATCCCACGGGAAAAACCTATAAAGAAGCAACGACTGGATTATTAACTTGAATAAATGAAACAAATTTAATAAATTAACTTAAATTTACTTACGATTCACCAGCGGGCCATAGCTCTCGTCGGAACTCGCCCACCAGCCTCTCTGGTGGCGTCGGGGGATCCGCGGGTCCGCGCACGTACTCCCCGGTAACAGGATGAAACTGAATCCCGGGGTACTCCGAGGCCCACCCTGCAGTAACTGCTGGGCCCCCTGCTGCATCTGCTGCTGCATCTGCTGGTACATCCGGTGGCGGAACGGATCCGCTAGCGGATGGAGTCACAGGCCTCGACGACGATGTCGGTAGCACCGAGGAAGAATGACGGCGTGAAGAGCCTGTGTCCGGGCTCTCCAAGTCGGGATCGGAGGTCACATCCGGGGAATGCGGCTGGCGACCACGACCGCTACCACTACGCCCACGCCCACGCCCACGACCACCACCACCACCACCGCCGCCGCCGCCGCCGCTACCGCCACGACCACGGCCAGCACCACCAGTACGGGTGCTCGCAACCATGCCCTGTAAATAGAACACATAAACAAAATACCGACAACATAGATTTATAAATGAATATAAAACTAAACATATCCATACCAGCAGCAGGGCGATGAGTGCCGCCCAGACGAGTAGGCCTAGGAGTGCCATCTGCAAAAAGAAACTCATACAATAATACACAAATATCCCAAACTGAAATAAATATTACAATCAGAAGTGAAGTACGAATAAAAGCTAGATACACAAAATCTGATAAAATCACGCACCAATACAACAAAGTACAATTCTTGTAACTTTTGATGAAAGGGCATCTTGTGTTCCACTAGACTTGTAATTGTAAATCCAAATGTAATAGGGTAATTTAGGATTCGAGACTAGATATTGGGTGCTTCAAGATACAACTGAAATATAGCGATATTTAATCATCGTCATCGTCCTCTTCCTCGGCCTCGGCCTCGTCATCATCATCATCCTCATCGTCGAATTCATCTGTATCCTCATCCTCATCCTCATAAAGTTCTTCTTCTTCTTCTTTTTCAGTCTCAATACTTGGGACAATACGCCTCTTTCTCCCCTGGTTGACATCTAAGTCTTGTATATCAACCTCTTCCTCCCCTCTATTTTCATCAGCAAGAGGTATATCAACCTCTAATTCAACATCCATGTCACAAGACTGTTGTCCCAAGTATTGGGGCTTTTCGATCTGGTCCTCTTGGTATGCTGGGTCTCCAACGTTGAATGTATTTCTAGATTTAATCTTGCATACTGCCCACCAGTCAAAGCGATCTCTACGACGCCTTGGGTAGCTTGTATAGTAGACTTGAACAGCCTGACTTGCTATCGCAAACGTGTCGGACCCTCTATACCTCCTGCGATGATTTATATCGACGAATCCAAATTGTTTATCGATTCTCCAACCGATATTTGGTGTCGTATCGAACCACTCACATTTGAACATAACAATATGCATATCAAATGGGGCACTATATTGTAATTCTATAATATCCCGAAGCACTCCATAATAGTCAAAGTCCGGCTCGTCGTCATAGATTGTGCCTCTTATGCAAACACCAGAATCCTTCGTACTGAAGCCGTCATTGAGAAATTCGGCATTTATAGGATGTTGAGTTGTCTTAAACTTGAAGCCATTAACGACATAGCCGGGCCAAGTCTTTGCATGCTTCTTCGGTCCCAATGACAAATAACGAATGCTCTCATTTGTGAGTGTACTTGGTTCAGCTAATAAAACATGTAAACTTTAAATGTTTTAGTTGCATATATATATTTAAATGGTAGCCGCATAACATATTATCTCAGTTACTTACGTAATCTCGAAACCATGACGGAAAGGTAAAATCAACCTCTCTTTGAAGTCCCTCATCGGTAATATCGGGTGTCCTTATTTTGACTTCATCTCTAAATACACTGTTAGAGAGAATAAAAATTAGTGTAGTCACTTACCTCACCAAATTAGAGATTATAACGAGGTGTAGTCACTTACTTCTCCAAATCTCTCACTTCTTGTATGTCACAATTTAACAAGACATATCGGTGAGCGGCATCATACTCATCGTCACTCAACCACCGTTTCTTACTAGCCCCAATAGGCTTGCCCCTTAAATTGAATATACCTCCTTCCTCAACGTCTTCGTCATTCCTTTGAGGTCTATTTCGATTTGTCTCAACATGAGTATCGAAATAAATGGAGCAAAAGTTTGACACCTCCTCGATAAGATATGCTTCGCATATCGAAGCCTCTATATGAGCCTTGTTGCCAACTTTCTTCTTTAGATGATGTAGATACCTAGAGAGACAAATTATCTTGAGAATTAACAATGAATTGTAAAATCCACTTAAATTATATCGATTTTTATTTACCTTTCAAAGGGGTACATCCATCGATAATGAACAGATGCACCGACACGGGCTTCGTATGCTAGATGAATCGGTAGATGCTCCATACTGTCGAAGAAACCCGGTGGAAATATTTTCTCTAACTTGCAAATTGTTAAGACAATCTTCTCCTCAAGTTGTATCATATGTTGCACCGTGAGCTTAGTTGAGCAGATATCCCTGAAGAATGTAGACAGCTCGGCCAACGGAACCCATACAGCAGAAGGCAACAACTCTTTCAACGCAATGGGCAGTAATCTTTCCATAAATACGTGGCAGTCGTGACTCTTCATTCCTGTTAGCTTGCGTTCATTGAGATCAACGCATCTAGACAAATTCGACACATAGCCGTCGGGAAATCTTAAAGTAGATGTCCACTTGCAGATCATTAATCTATCTTCCTTGCTCAATGCGTATGGCGCTATCGGCTTAGTTACTTGTCCACCAGCTCCCCTTTGTATCAAGTTTAGATTATGACGTTTGCATATCTCGGCCATGTCTTGTCTTGCTTTTGGATTGTCCTTCGTCTTTCCTTTAATATCCATAACGGTATTGAAGACATTATCGAACACATTCTTTTCGATATGCATGACATCAAGATTATGCCTAATAAGATTATCTTTCCAATAAGGCAAGTCCCAGAAGATACTCCGTTTGGTCCAGTTATGGCTTTGTCCGAACCCCTCGACACGATTGTTCGATGGATCTTCCATTGCGGTGGGCAATTCCTTTACATCTTCCCAAATATCGTATCCCGACAATCTGGCAGGAGGTTCAGAAAATTCTTGTTTTCCATATCTTAACGCGTCCTTGTTCTTTCGCCAAGGATGTCTCGTTGGCAGAAATTGACGGTGACAGTCAAAGAAAGAAGTTTTTCCTCCATGTCTAAGGCGGAACGCCTTACTATTTTCCATACATATCGGACAAGACATGTTGCCGTGCGTACTCCATCCCGACAGCATACCGTATGCTGGAAAATCATTGATTGTCCACATGAGTGAAGCTCTCATCTGAAAGTTTTGTTTTCTAGAAATATCATAGGTCGTGACGCCGATCTCCCACAACTGTTTCAGCTCATCCACCAACGACTGTAAATATATATCGATGTTCTTTGTCGGATTTTTGGGACCGGGTATGATAGCTGTCAAGAACATATAAGGAGTCTTCATACACATCCATGGTGGCAGATTGTAAGGGGTAAGAATGACCGGCCAGCATGAGTATTGAGATCCCGACTGTCCGAAAGGGGCGAAGCCATCAGAACATAGCGCCAGGCGTACATTTCTAGGCTCTGCAGCAAAATCTGGATGACACAAATCAAAATATTTCCACACCTCCCCATCCGAAGGATGTGACAATTCTCCTTCGTCCTTTATGCGATCTTCACTGTGCCACGTCATGTGTTCTGCTGTATTCAGAGACATATACATCCTCTGTAAGTGCTTCGTGATCGACAAGTAATGCATATACTTGTAAGGACATCGTTTTCTAGTTGACTTTCTTTTTCCTGTACTGTCTTGTAACGATCCGCATTACAGAACCAACAACTTTCTAATACGCAATTCTCTTTGTAATACAACATGCATCCGTTGCGACAGCAATCTATCTTCTCGTACCCCAGTCCCAGTTGTCGGACCATCATCTTTGACTTGTAGAAGTTTCTTGGGAGCTCTTTTGATTCCTTCGGTAACACCTCATTAGTTAATTGTGTGATCCGATCATAGCAAGCTTGTGGCAAGTTAAAATCAGACTTTATGTTCAACAACCGTATCGTTACTGACAGTGCGGAATGAGTCTCACAACCAGGATATAGAGGAGTATCTGCGTCCTTAAACATATCATAGAACTCCTTTGCCTCGGGATTAGGATCCTCCGGATCAAAATTAGGCCCTGCCGCAGCATACACCATATCTCGTGCAAGGTTCTGCATGTCTCCATAATCTACAGAGCATCCGTCGTCTTCGAGGACATTCGTTGCAGCATTATCATCAAAAGCATAAGTACCAGCTTCTGCAGCCTGTCTTTCTGAATATAATTCACCTTGCGATGACCACAGGCCGTAATCACGTACGAAACCCTTACGGGTCAAATGATCTCTCACAGTCATCACTTCTTCGAAACGTCTATTGTGACAATTAACACATGGACACTTGATTTTGTTATCGTCCATGTACTGAGTTTTGCTCATGGCATACTTAAGAAATACTTCCACACCTGCCTGAAAATCGTCACTCACACCAATTCTGCTCTCGTGTTGTCGTTTGTACATCCATGTACGATCAACAAAGTAACGATTCATGCTCGATTTGATGTGAATATCTGTATCGTAAGACAAACTAAACATAAGAATTAATAGCCCGATACCGATACTCATATCGTAAGAAAAACTAAACTTGTGGATAACACGCTAGGCCTACGACGAGGCTACTTAGTATCACAATCTAACATAATTAGTATATAATCATGTAACTGGTGGATCCGCTAGCTAGTAAGCCGGATGTACTTAATATCAGAGAGTATCAGATTAGTATCAGTATATAGGTTAGGTAGACCGTATCAAACGCATATCGGAATAGTAGGCCGAATAGGAGGCCGAGATAGTCGAATGAGAAGAAGGAAAAAAAGGAGGAGCAGATGGTATACTAGACTAGTTCTGGGTCAAATTAGGAGTCCAAGTCAACTCTGTCAAAACTAACCTTAATTAGGCTAAACTTCTACCTTAGCTAATCAAATATATATACTAGACTTCACGACGTGTGTCTGTGTATATATATATATATATTATTAATAAATTACTTAAAATTATGCCTATATATATATATATATATATATATATATATATATATATATATATATATATATATATATATATATATCAAGGTTCAAAGTATCGGTATCGGAATCGGTATCGGACTATTCCTATGAGTATTGGTATCGGCGATATCGGTAGTATCGGCGGTTTCGGATCGGAGTATCGGATTTTTTGGTATCGGGGAACAAATAATTATTAATAAATTATTTACATTTAAAAACATATATTTTATACATTTAGGCATAATTTTAAGTATTTTCAGTGTTATTTCTTTGTAGTTTTGAAATTAAATGAAATAGTAGTCACCCTTACCGATTGGTTTACAAACAATAGATGCGATTTTCTTCAATTGATGTGATTTTCTTCTTTTACATGCTTCTACAACCTTGTTATGCTTTAAACCCTTGTTGATTTGTCTTTTTTGTTTAATTTTCTTTGTCAAATTGACCGGAACAAAGACCCCCAATGTCGGTATCGGTCAATACTTGGTATCGGTCGGTATCGGATCGGAACATGCCAAACCGTATCGGCATCGGCCGTATCGGATCGGTATCGGCCGATACTTTAAACCATGATATATATGTCTGAGTGTGTGTGTATCCGTGTGTCTGTGTCCGTGTGTGTCCGTGTGTGTGTGTGTGTGTGTCCGTGTGTGTGTGTCTGTGTGTGTGTGTGTCTGTGTGTGTGTGTCCGTGTGTGTGTGTGTGTGTGTCCGTGTGTGTGTGTGTGTCTATGGGAGAGGAGGAGGAGGACTCCTGCGCGGGGACTCCAGAGTCCCTCCTACGCCCCCCCTGCCCCGACCCCCTAACCCCTGCCCGACCCCCCCAACCCCTGCCCGACCCCCTCTCCCACCCCCCCTGCCCCGACCCCCCCAACACCTGCCCGACCCCCCCAACCCCTGCCCGACCCCCTCTCCCACCCCCCTGCCCCGACCCCCCCCCAACCCCTGCCCGACCCTCCCCCAACCCCTGCCCGACCCCCTCTCCCAACCCCCTGCCCAGACCACCCCCCACCCCTGCCCGACCCCCTCCCCGACCCCCCTGCCCCCTCTCCTACCCCACCCTTGCCCCGACCACCCCACCCCCTACCCGAACCCCCCTGCCCAGACCACCCCCCCACCCCTGCCCGACCCCCTCCCCGACCCCCTGCCCCCGACCACCCCACTCCACCCTTGCCCCGACCACCCCATTCCGTACCCGAAACCCCCCTGCCCCACACCCTCTCCGACCACTACGACAGTCCCCCAACCCCCCAAATCGTAAAAAAGAGAGAGAGAGAGAGAGGGAGATAGAGAGAGAGAGGGGGGGGGGAGAGAGAGCATACCTTAGAGAGAGAGAGGGAGATCGCCGGTCGGAGAGAGCGAGATCGTCGGAGAGAGGGAGAGGGAAGAAAGAGAGTATTTTGGGGGAGGAATGAAAATTTCCCCCCCGTCGGTTCAATTTAAGTTAGGGTACAGAAATTAGCGACGGAGTAGCGACGGATTATTCCGTCGCTAAGTAGTCAGTAAATCTCGTGCCAGAGTAGCGACGGATTATTCCGTCGCTAAGTCGTCAGTCAAATCTTGCGCTAATATTTTAGGCTTTTGCCGCCAAAATATTCGACGTTCTAGCGACGGATATAAAACCGTCGCTACATGGCCGACGACCTATCAACGGCGTAGCGACGGATATGGACATAAAAAAATATAAAAAATTGTCCACTGCTTTTCGTCGGTATTTCGTCACAAATCCGTCGGTGATCCGACGGTAATAGCGACGAAAAATTTCCGTCGCTAAATGGCCGTCGCTAAAATGCTGTAATTTGGTAGTGTTAGCACGGCTTACCATCCACAGACGGATGGGCAATCAGAAAGAACAATTCAGACTTTGGAAGATATGTTACGAGCTTGCACTCTGGATTTTGGAGGATCTTGGAAAAGCCACCTGCACTTAGTTGAGTTCTCATACAACAACAGTTATCAAGCCAGTATCCAGATGGCGCCATTTGAGGCACTATATGGTAAGAAGTGTAGATCGCCGCTTGCATGGGATGATATCGGGGAGAGGAAGATGCTAGGCCCAGAAATGATTATTCAGACGATTGAAGTGATTAAGGGAATTAGAGAGCGACTTCGTGTTGCACAGGATCGGCATCGTCATTGGGCGGACCAGCATCGTAGGCCGCTAGAGTTTTCTGTTGGGGACCACGTGTTCTTGCGGATCTCACCTACCCGTGGGGTCATTAGATTTGGCGTTCGCGGGAAGTTGAGTCCGCGATACGTAGGCCTATTTGCTATTCTTGATAGGGTAGGCGATGTTGCGTATCGTTTATCCCTTTCACCTTCGTTACGAGAGGTGCATGACGTGTTTCATGTATCTCAATTGAGAAGGTATGTATCGGACCCCAGCCATATCCTCGATCATTCAGAACTGGTTGTTGGTACCAACCTGTCTTACGAGGAGCAGCCTGTGTCCATCTTGGACCGAAGAGAGAAGATACTCAAAAACCGAACAATTAACCTTGTCCGGGTTGCTTGGGGTCATCACTCTTTGGGAGAGTCAACGTGGAAACGTGAGGATGATATCCGATCACGGTATCCACATCTGTTTGACTCACAAGGTATATCTTTTTCTGTGTACCTGATTGTCTTGATTCCTCATGCTTATTACCTTATGGGTAGAATTGCTTGATATCGTAAATTGATGGATTTACATATATGTTACTTGCTATGGACATTGTAAAATGATTGCTTGATTAAATTTCTTGTACTTAGATTAGTTTAGCCCCGACGTTTCTATCCTGCTTGGATTTGAAATTCCGAGGACGGAATTTTTCTAAGGAGGGTAGAGATGTCACTCCCCGTTCCTAGAATATGTATTTTTATACATGTACAACTAATAAGTATTTATTTAATATTTATCATGTATTATCCTGTAATTAAATTCCTTTAATTTCATGTTAATCAATTAATCTGCTCTTTAAATTTTCATGTTAATTTATTTCCTGCAATTATATTTCTGCAATTTTATTTCTGTACTTTATTTCCTGCTTTTATTCTCTGCTTTAGCTAGGCTTTGGGTTCGGGATTGGCATTGGTTGGATCCCCTACAACCCGACCCATTGGACCCATTAGACCCGGCCCAACTCCCACCTACCACCTCCCTTTCTATTTAAAGCTTACATCTCTTTCTCTCTCCTCATAAACTCACATTCTCACCATTACTCCTCTTCTTCTTCTTCATTACTCTCTCCACCTACCAAACCGTAGGTAAGTACAACTTGCTCTCCATGAGAACCCATGTTTTTGTAGTTCATTTATCTTCCTCGCAAGATCCTAAGAGAGTTTAGAACTTGACGTTTTTTATTTCGAAGTCTTAATTTTTGTAGATCTAGAAATGAGTTATTTTCGGAGTTTGGTAGTTTTGATCTATCAAACTTCTTTATTTTCAAGTTTTGATGGTTCTATATTGTAGAGAGTTTTATTCTACCCAATTTTGACCCTTGAAAAGTTGGATTTGGACTTGTTTTGACCAAGTTATGGACCTTTGAAGCTTTGGGGTACAACCATGGAGTTCTTGCTGTTTGGAGAAGACAGTGAGCAGTGTACACTAGCTTTTTAGCTTGCGTCACTGAGCTGTGCGTGCTCTTTAGCGCAGTGCAGTATGGAGTCCATACGCTACCTTTTTTAGGAAGCGTGTGTCTTGCATACGCTACCTTTTGGAGGCGTATGTCGTATGGGGTTCATATGCTACCTTTTTGGGAGCGTATGACTTGCATACGCTGACTTGAATGGTCAGGAGTCGTATGGGGTTCATACGCTACCTTTTTGGGAGCGTATGACTTGCATATGCTGACTTGAATGGTCAGGAGTCGTATGGGGTTCATACGCTACCTTTTTGGGAGCGTATGACTTGCATACGCTGACTTGAATGGTCAGGAGTCGTATGGGGTTCATACGCTACCTTTTTGGGAGCGTATGACTTGCATACGCTGACTTGAATGGTCAGGAGTCGTATGGGGTTCATACGCTACCTTTTGGGAGCGTATGACTTGCATACGCTGACTTGGATGGTGAGGAGTTGTATGGAGCCCATACGCTGCCTCTTTGACTTGAGCGTACGCTGACCTTACTTACCCTGATCTTCTATAGCCCTGTATATTGATATTTTATTAGATATTTAACGTCCATTTTATATCCTTACGCCTTTTTGCATAAAACTTGCTATAATCATGATATGTTAAAATTTCTGTTAAATATGGATTGTTACGTAGGATGTACCATGTGTCGTGAATTGAGCATAGATACCCTGATTGACTGGGACTTGACCTTGAGAGTTATAAACGCGACCCCATTTAATACTAATTGACTTTCATGCCTTGTCACCATTGATAATAATGGTTATCTTGACTAAATTGATCAAGCGTTCCTAGTTGGAACTAAGAGACTGGCTAGTCGTCTTATTGAATTGAATGAATGAGACACGTTCATGTTATAAACTATTGTAATCGACTGGCTGATCCCGAATATTGACATACATGCACATGCAGGCTTCAATCTATTTATTTACTTATTTACTTATTTATTTTCTATAAAAGAAGCATGTGTACTTTATGGTCAAGGCATGATTACCGTGGTTAGATTTGATTGTTGCATTACGCTATGTAAGACCTGCAACATAACCGCACTGGTATCGTTGTAGAGTTGTGCATATCGTACCCCGTACGAAAGTACTCATTTGAATGACCATGATCCACGGCATGGGATTGTTTGCAAAAACAAAAGTATAGAACTTTATTGATACAAACTGTAATAAAGATTACAAGAATTCTGGAAAAATTACAACTATAGGAATCCAATCTTGATGACAATTGCTTTATCCCTTGGACGATGTGAACTGTGAAGACGAAGCCTTTGAAGTTGAAAACAACTCTGGAAACTGAAGGCAAAAACCTCTGAAGTTGAAGACAAAAGTCTCGGAAGAATGCAGCAGCACTTTGGCAAGAACTCCTGAACTCTCTGATTTCTGATCTCTGATCTTGATCCCCCTGAAATGAAGACTTGAAACTCTATTTATAGAGTTCTGAAAATAACTAACTTTCAGTTATTTTGGACTGCGCAGGATGATTTGTGCAGCATTGGTTTGCGCAGCATTGATTTGCACAGACAGTTACTGGATCGTGGGCCAACTATCATGGACACATGGCATCATTTGATAGAAATGCGCATGATCGTGCATAAACAGTTACCACGTAATGAGCAATCGATGGCATGAATGCCACGTGTAACTTATCAGTTATATTGATGGAGTGCGCAGAGTTGAATTGCGCATACATGGTTTGCGCAGACTCAAACTGCGCAGGATTGGTTTGCGCTGCCAACTGTCAGCCGCCCTCGAGCACTGTGCGGCGCAGGAAACGAACAGACTCCTTGTTATCCGCGCTGTCAGTTGTCAGAAAAGATTTAATTTGATTTGGTAATGATGACTTCTGCCACGTCAGTCTGCACAATTGGAAATGTGCGCAAAGCAGTATGCGCAATCGGATTGCTGCGCAATCTGTTTTCTGCGCAATTCATCCAAATGATGGGTTTCTTGATTTCTTGACTTTGTTGATTGATGCAACTTGATTTTTTAGGACCTACAAGACCCCCTTCAAAGTTTTCGAAAGTTGATTTGATTCAAAGTTTCGAAATACTTTGAATTTTTGAATTTTGAATCAAGTTGCGCATGATGATGAGCTGTATGCGCAAAGTGAAGTGCCCCCAAATTTTAGGCGCAATCCAAGGCAGCCGTTTCGTATTTCAAAGGCTATAAATAGCTGTACTTTCATTTTCAATTCTTTACTTTACAATCTCGAAAAATCTCCTCTGAGCTCTTACTGTCTTCCAACTCCAATGACTTGCCATGGCGCCCCGACGATCTAATGCTGCCGCCGCCGCCGCCGCGAAGGGAAAAGCTCCGGCCAAGTCATCTGACAGAGTTGCACGGCGAGCATCTCGACATGAGTCCGCGCACCCCGCACTGATAGGTAGTTAAACCGATCGAAAACCCCTTTTTAGGGTGTTTCGACTTCCTTCGATCTTCGAAACTCACCTCTTTTTAGAGATGAGTTCAAATTGCGCCACCCTTTTTAGGGTTTTTGATTGCATAAACAGTCAGTCTTCATTTTTATGAAGGCTGTAATCCTGCGCAATCTATCGAATTGTGCTGACAGAAATTCAGCGCAATCGATTGATTTGCGCTGGATGTCAGCGCAGTCAATTGGTTTGCACTGGATGTCAGCGCAATCGATTGGTTTGCGCACCCTGATGGGATGCGCAAACTGATATTGCGCAATCTATGTCAGCGCAATCTGAGGATTGTGTACTCTACTGTTTTGTTTGTCTGAAAAATAGAGTCTTTGACTTGTACTGATCTTCATCTGTTTTTTTTTGATGCAGTTGAAACCAATAAAGATCCAAACTATGAACATTTTGTGGGAACTTTGTCTGAATCTGAATATAAAGAAGATCTGTCTCACGTTCATTATCCTCAGTACGATTTGCCGGCTTCTCGTTAGGCAATATTGATTTTCCAGGACAACGAAACTTTAATGTGTCTGATGAATGGACAGCCTCTGGAATCAGCAGATGCTGTTATCCACAAGAAACCCTTATTCTTGTTTGGTGACGCCTTTGAAAAAGTCTCCCAGCCTAGGCCAAGGATGGAGGAGATGGTAGTCCACCGGGAAGATAGATCATTCTTCATTCCTGACATTTCTCGCTGCCTCCCTTTGTCGCGGTATGCTCATGCGGGTTACCCAAGGAAGATGGAGTGGAACATCACCCTTCTCCAGGATGCTCGTACAGGGAAGATCTTTGTAAAGAAGGTTAACGGGAAAGATATGTTTTACAGCTCTTCTGACAGATACAGTGTTATGTTGAGAGGTTTGAGACCCGGCTGCATTCCACCGGAGAACTCCTCTATGCTGATGCCCGTCAGAACCCCTATATTCGCAAATGAATTTGCGAAGGAAGAAGGAAGATACCCTGAACAGGATATCAGAATGACTGGATTAGTGAATCCAGATTACAAACGATGGAATTGCATTGCAAATTGGGTTCTGACAGCCTTCCAAGACAAACTTCAACAGATTAACCTGTTTCAAGCAGTGCATGCCACTGTATACGGCTTTGCTCCTAACCCTCATATGTTTTTGGCCTTGGCTGAGCGATACAATTACAGGACAGGAACCTTCAAGACCCCGGGTGGAGAGATGGGGTTTGCACTTCACGAGATGAAGTACATCTCATACTTGCCCATGGCGGATGCTCCGTATGAGGAGTTTGTTCCCACAAATGACGAGTTGGAGAAACTCAGAAAAGAAAATGCAGAAATGGTAGCAGTGTTTGAGGAACTGCTGTGCCATTACAAGATTTGCTCTTTGTACTATAAGAGTGCTACGGCCAACACTTGCTATTCTTCGAAGTGGTTGCCGTATCTGTTCTTAAATCATATTGAAGAGAAGAAAACCAAGGAAAATGACAAATGTTACCCTAATTTTTTTAAACCCTTAAGTAACACGGAAGTCATGAAGATGATGGAAGAAAGTAAACATTATGATAAGGAAATGAAGGATGATTATCAATGTCCACCTTTAAAGAAAGGTGACATTTTGGAGAGTTTTTTGAGAATGGGTTACAGACCCATGTCCAAAGAAGCCCAGTTAGCAGGGTTTCTGACACACTGGCTCAGACGATTCGTGGTCCCGGGATCTAGTGCAGTGGACCGTTTCCATCGTGGTGTACTTTTTGCTGCCGTCAAGCTAGTCTTTGGTTACAAAGTTGACTTGTTATCAGCAATGACCTGCAGATTGAATGCGAGTCTTCGTTTGTATGTTGACTCGATGCTGAAGGCAAAGGGAGAGAAAGAATTCCCCCGTCTCGAACTGCCGTACACTTATCTCTTTGGATGGTTACTCCTCCACTATCCAACTTTAATGGACCCTGGTATGGGACCAGTAGATGGCAGCTTCTTGCGCAGATATTCTCAGGGTAAATGGAAGTACACCTCTCTGAGTGAGTGCAGATTTGTTTTAAATTTGAACAGAGGATGGAACTTCAGTTGCGCCCCTCTCCCTGCCGGTCATGACCAGATGCCACCAAACATGGTAGATTCAAAGCTGCAGCCCTTAAACCGTGTGGCCTTTGAGTGGTTGAAGACAATTCGACCATCTCATTTAGTATACCGCTTTGAAGAAGAATGCTTTTTGGAACCATACCTCCCTAGCCGTTTTGCTAGACAGTTTGGGTATGATCAGTTCCACGTAGGGAACGCAATCACCTGCCTTCAGGGCAAGGGTTATCTGATAGACGGGGCCCGAGCTTGGGCCTACTACAATGCCCGTGACACAAAGGCTACCTTCTCGATGCCGCCAAAGAGCACTCCTCAAGGGCCTCGGATGCTCTTCACATACTCGGTATTTTACACATCTGCAAATACTTTTGCCGAGAACTTTAATCTCGCCGATAGTTTTGCTTCTGCGATAAGATTGAGGAAAGGGAGGATAGCTTTATCAATCCCTGCCAATGATGAGGCGAACGAGCCGGCGGATGCACCTCTAGAAACTTCAAGAGAAATGATGTTCCAATAAGAGGTAAACGCAGCAATGCGTATCTCTCTGAGAGTGGAAAAGTCTCCTGCCAAGAAAAGAAGAAGAGAGGAGCCTCCTGCTCCTGCAGCAAAGAAGAAATTGGTCTTGGAGCATTCTTCTGATAAAGTTACTACAAGATCTCAATCTCGGCAGCTAGCCGAGACAAATCAGGAAGCTGCTACTACACCAACTTCTGTACAGAAACAAACAGCACCAATAGATGTAGAGAGTCCTGATAGACCTCTACATAGAAAGAAGAAGAAGAAGTTGGTCACCAGAAGAAATTTAGAAGCCTCTTCTTCCAAACAACTCTTAACTTCAGTAGATGCTGCAGCAGGACTTATAATGCCATCTCCCACACCTGTTTCTGAATCAGGAAGTAAAACCCTTGAAGAGACTGAACAGAGGGGAGATCTTGACCCCAGAACTGAAGTTGAAACACTCAGAGAAAACATTATTGAAGAGGAGCTAAATATTATACGACCTCTTTCACCTGTCGCGGAGACGACTCAGCTTCCTCCTACTCCAAAGACTCTTCGTGAAGAAGAAGAGCGTGAAATGATCGAAGCTTTAGAAGATTGTTATAGCCTGCAGGAGGATCTAACCGCAACTGACAGTGGGAATGCAGCCCAAGAAGAAGAAGAAGATAAAAATGAAGAAAGCTCTTCATCTGGAAATGTTGATGAGTATATACAGGATCCTGAAGGGAACAACGAAGAACACATATCTCTTGATACCGCCAATGATGCTTCGGATCCTAAAAAGGATATTGAAGTGGAGGCGTCCGTAGAAAAGGTTGTTAACCCTGATGAAGACGTCGAGATAGAAATATCTCCTGAAGAAGCGGCTGGTGAAGATGTTCAGCAAGAGAATCCCGCCACCGAACCCCAAGGTATAAAACGAGATTTAACAATCTTCTTTTTTTAAAATAGATTGATATCTAATATCTTCATTTGTAGCTCTTGCAGATCTTGATACTCTACCAACACCTCCGATGGACCTGGCTATGGTGCCTATTCCGACGGTAGTTGTTAGTAGTAGCCATCACTTATCTTGCGGTTCTGAAGCGGGTAGCAGCCAAGCTGTCGCAATTGAAGCTACTTCCGTTCAACGGGAGTCTATTCCAGCAGGAGATACAGTTGTTGTTAGATCAAATCAAGGTAAGACTGTTTTTATTTGATCTTTTTGTTTATTGGCAAATTAGTAAAATAATAATTTTACTTTTTGCAGAAGAACAAACAGGAGGAGCAGCTAGCTCCACTCTGGCTCCTTTGTTTAAAGAGCCCATCATTCAGCAGCAAAGGATTGAGCAACCGACTACCCCATCCTCAACAGGGGTAGCTTCGACTCCTGGAACTATAGCCATCAATCAGCAAGTTGTACAATCATTTACCAAATGCTTTTTTGAATCGTTGGGATCTCTTGCTCATAAGATGATAGAGAAAGAAGGAGCTGACTTTATTATGGTTAGGAAGCCAACTTCTTTTTTAATAAGAGCCATAAGGGATCAAGGAGATGAGGCTCAAGCCATTCTTCTTGAACATATATTGGATGAGTTGGAAGTATCCACAAAGAAATATAAGGAGCTCAAGAAGAAGAATATAGACTCTCTGGTACAAGCCGAATATGAGCGACTAGCCCAAGAAGCTGATATTGAAAGGATAAACCTTCAGAACCTTTTAGAAGCTCATTCTGCAAAGTCAGCTGAATTCAACTCAAAGATAGAATCAGTTACTTTGGCAGCTGAGAACAAAGGACAGAGGCTTACTGGATTGAAAGCAGAAATTATTCGCCTTCAGAAGGAATTTGAAGAAGAAACTGCCAATCAACGACTTATGATTGAACAACTCAATGCCCTAATTCAGGAGAAAAATGAGTATGAAGAGACTCATAGTGCTGAAATTACCCGCAGGACAATAGATATGCCTGTTTTTGATGAAGAAAAAGGGATGGAAGAAGCAAGAATGAGAGTAACAACTAATCACGAAGAAGAGTTGCAGACCTTGAAGCAACAGATCAACAATTTGATTGTTCCTTCCTCTTAATTGAAACTCTTTTGTATCTTTGTTTTTGTTGCTGTGGAAGCATTTTTGTACTGTCTTATATTCTGATTAAATAAAAGACATTTTGTTGTGATTCCATTATTTATTGCATATCTTATTCAGATATAAATAATAGATAGATATTTATTGACAACTTAATCGAAAACGACAAGTTGCTGATGTAGAAGATGAACGATGATGAATCGTCAATGTATATAAAAATGAGTGAACGGGAATACCGTCAAGTAACAATGAAAGAACGAATAAATCGTCAAATAATGTTGAAATGAACGAATTAACCGTCAAATGATAATAAATGAACGGGTTAACCGTCATAATAGATGAACAGATGAACCGTCAGATATTAACGAACGGATGAATCGTCGGATGAGTGTAAATAAATGAACGGATGAACCGTCAGGTGAATGTGATAAATGAACGGATGAACCGTCGGATGAATGTGATAAATGAACGGATGAACCGTCGGAAGTTAATGAACGGATGAACCGTCTGATGAATGTAATAAATGAACGGATGAACCGTCGTTTCATTATTTGAGGAACTTCTGTCTATAAATATAGCAGAAATCTGACAGGAATAAACACTTCTGCTTTTCAACATAAAAATGTCGTCCGGAGAAGCATCTAAGAAGGCCGAAATCGCCTCGAAGGTTGAGAAGGGCACTGAAGAACGCCCTGCCGATCCAATCCAGCCGAAAGAGGCAAAAGCGGACGAAGGTCCGTCTGCACCTCAGCCACCACGAGACATCTTAGACTTCCTGCTCGAACCAGGAAGGACTAAAGAAAAAGAAGCCATGAGGATGGCCGCCTGCAAGTTTCTTGTGGGATCCAGCAAGGAGGTTCTCGACTCTTTTGCTGACCGTATTTTTGAGAATGACGGCAGTGGCCCTCGTCCAAATATAGAGAAAGATGATAGTGACCATTGATATGTACTATCATATAATGAAATAAAATTTGAATTTTATTTATGAACTTGATTCTGTCTGATAATTTACAAATATTTACATTTATACATAATACTTCTTTAAGAATTTGCCATTGATAGGCATCATAGCAACTCGACCATCAAGTTCTGAAAGTTGATAAGCACCATTTGAGAAGACTTTGCTCACAACATAGGGACCTTCCCATTTCGTATCGAATTTTCCTTTGCTCATATGAGTCATAGTCATAGGACGTCTGACCGTTAGAACAAGTTCTCCTTGCTGAAAGGCTCTGACCTTCACTTTACGATTAAATGTCTTTGAGATGCGGGCTTGGTATAACTCAATATGCTGTTGAGCCATTAACCGCTTTTCATCCAATGCTTCCAACTCTTGAAGTCGAAGAAGGTCATTATTTTCTGTGGTAAGCTCATTGGCAATAGCAATCCTTAAAGAAGGAATTTGTAACTGTAGTGCCCCGTCCCGCAAAGTCAATCGGAGGAATCGAAACGCCGACGGCGTTCGGTCTTAGCCTTGCAACGGCTTGCTCGGAGACATCGCTCAGGTGGGGTAGTTTCGGTGAACTCTCCTCATCTTTGCCTTCACATAATAAATCGTGTTTTCAACTTGCACAAGTTAGGCTTGATAATAAAAGCTACGCATCCACATAGCTAAGGGAATAATCCCGACGGTTCGAATCGAGTTAGAACATGGAAAACGTCCCACGGTCGGCTTAGAGTTGGTGCACGTCGTGCTTTGAAAATGACACTCGGTCCTTCGTCCTGTGGCTTGGGAGAAGGAAAGTTGGTCTTCGGCGCGAAAGTTGAGAGTTAGCCTAAGTCATAGGCGTCGCCCGCACAAATGCTTGCTAAAGCATGTACGGTCCGGTCCCGCAAGGCTTGGCATAGCCTTTGCTCGTCCCTTGGGTTAAGTTGTAGGCTTGAGTGAGTTAGGCAAAGTTATGCCGGTCGACCTAAGTTATTCTACGTGCTGTCCCGCTCATTCTGCGGTTGTCAAGATAAATAGTCCCACGACCCCAAGGCCCGTCATATGAAGTATGACTTGGGCGACAACGTTGCGTAGAACACGAGTCGGTTTAGAGGCACGAGCCACGGTTGGTTCAGTGGAAAGTTATCCATGGTCGGTCGATACTTAAGGAAACACGTTATGTTCAAGTTAAGTTGAAAGGCTAGGCAGTTGCTGTTCCCTGAGTTCAAAGAACGTTAAGTCTAAGCGATGGTTAGTCGCCGAGAGGAAATATGTCGGGACTGTGGTTCAGTCGCCGAGGCAACCCTGGTTTGGGGCTCTGCAAAAGAAAGTATGAAAAGTGGAAAGAGTAAAAACAAAGGAACTGTGATAATAATGTGACCTTGCATTACGTTAAGTCTAGAAGTTAGCGTAGGCGCGTGGTCATGGACTACTTGTCGACAAGGGGTGGTTCTTCGAGCGGCAACCCGGGGCCACGGGACCGACTCGGCCTAGGAAGAACCGAATTATAGCCGAGCTGGGTATGAAGCAACCGGTATGTCGGGGACTTGCAGCGAGGATCGCAACCGGCGGTGCAAGGGTCCCGAGTACCAGGCTATGTCCAAAATGGCTGGTTAGGCCAGTGACCTTTCATATAGATGTGTCGGCACGGGCGGCAATCCGCGTAGGTGCCTTTGGATTGAGTTGAATATGTATGAGTTAAAAAGACACAATGTCTGAGCCTAAGATTTGGCTACGGCGAAGGCGACGTGCTTCGGCACGAGATGTGGCATCGACTGTTAAGTTGCGAGTTAAGTCAAAAAGGGCCGTAGGGCATGTTGTGTGAAGTTACATTGAGTTATGAGGCACGGTCGCATTGTCAAAACACAAGTGTTGGCGAGACTAAGCAAGAAGGCACTGCCTCGGAGTTATCGATGCACGAATCGAGTTCATGGCACGACCGAGTCGTTACGTCCCAGAGTTTGGCACGAAAGATAAGTATGAGTCGGTGCGTCAACAATACAAGCACGAGAAAGGTCTAGAGGCAAGGAAATAGAGTCTTTCGTGTAGCTGCGTCTCTGATTATGGCCGTAAGGCAAACACGACTTGATAGGTTAACGTTGTTGGCACGAGAAGTGGTTTAGCGATAAAGTATGAGTTAACGTTGACATTGCAAGCACGGGATGGTTCTGATACACAAGTTGCGCTAAGGCGCCGGTCCTAAACTGATCCTAAGGCAAGAATAGAAAGACAATCGAAAGAGGGTTTATGTTACACAAAGTAAATGAAACGTGTAGGTTTTGTATGGGTGGGCGAGAAGCTCACTCCACCAGTACAGTGGTACTGACACCCACACAGTGTTCCATGTGCAGGCACAGGTAGAAGCTCGTGGCACGGAGCTCGCTTGGATGCGTCGAGGCACGGAGTTCCTTGGCGAGTCGAAGCGTGCGGTCGCGTGATCTGAAGACTTATACAGGACGTAATGTATGGACATCGCCTTCCGAAGCTTCCGCTGGATTCAAGTATTGTATCGAGAGATGAGAGAGAGCAGAGTGACTTGTAAATGAAAGAAAAGTGAGCACGAGAGACATTGTAATTTGGCCTTGCGCCCACAGATGTAAACTTGTATTCAATATCAATAAAAGAGATTCTTTTGAATGACTTGTGTTCATGTGTTCTTCTTTAATTCCGCTGTAATGTTTTCAATGATTCTGCTTGGGACTTCTGTGCGACGACCCCGTCGCCGCCGTTGAAATCGGCCGTTATGGAATTGCCTTGCACGAGCGCAATCTAGGCTCGTGCGGCATCACGCCTTAGCGAGGACGATCGCTCCTACGGGAGCGGGGCGTGACATAGTGGTATCAGAGCACGGCTTTACGTCCTTGGACCGTCGATTGAATTCTTTAACTCCGTTGTTCCGCAAACTCTGAATTGTGCTTCCGCAACGTGTTATCGTTGGTGCGCTCTCTCTCAAATGTCCCTCGGCATGTCCATACAATAAGTCTAAATATTTTCAAAGGCTCGTACAAGCGTTCATTCGAACGTATCGGTAGGCTATCGCCGGATGCATCGTAGGCCTTTGTGCCGAACGGTGTCGAACTTGACTCGATAGAAAACACTTGCTAAGTTGACATGTCGCGTGCGTGCCCGAGTAGCCCAACGTCGACCCTAGCAATTGAGCGTGCAAACTCGGAAAATGGTCCGCACAGGATGGCTATGCACACGGCCTTTTGGCTAAGTTGTGTTTCGCGTCGCGCACCTCGACCCTTGGTGCAAACGAGTTGCGAGCGATAGTAAGTATCGTTCGGTCAGGAACGGAGATACACTTAGAGTGTCTATCGATAGGAACGCTATCGGACTAACGCTTAGACGTACACGGAAGATTGATTTAGATTTCGAGGAAATAGTACGAACGACTTAGTGCGTCGATACGACGCGAGCGACTACGCTAGTAATTCGTTGAACGAATCTGAGGGATGTCTTAGCGAATGACGCGAATGTGATTGAGGACTGGATCGTATGGCTTGAATTCGAGTGGTGTATGTGATAGGTTCAAAGAAGAATAAGAATGAGTGTCGACGACTAGTCGAGTGGCTCGAATCCGAGTGGTGTATGGTTCGTCTTGGAAATTGTTCGAGTGAATATTGAGGATTACGAGTATGTCGGCGAGGCGATGCAATCGCGCAAAGCCTTAGAACGCGTCACGCTTAGTTGGTCGTGACTTCGAATGTCCCGAACGAGCATCTCGTTCGGACAACTTGTGAATGAGCAACGCGAGTTAGAAAACGATTCGGAACGAAGAATGAAAATGAATGGTCTTGATCGAGGAAAACTTAGAGGATCGTACGTACGATATCGGATTGATGCAAAGGAAAGGTGACTTGAGTTTTGAATAATGATCTTGAAACGAGCTTGAGGAAAAGCGACTGAACTTGATCTTGAGTATTGAGAAAATTGAGGAATATCCAACTCGGACAACAGTATCAACGTACGACTCGAAATTGGTTGCAAAGGAAGATCGTCAGGTTACGCATATCGTCGATGGTATTGAGGCGTATCAAAGATCGATATGCGATAACTCGGGGGCACTCTGACTCGGCGAATGACGGTCGTGCAAATGTTATTGTTCTGTTGGACGCTATACTTGAAATATTAAAAATGTGTCGAGGAAAGGATGGACTTGGCTCGAGGACTTTCTAAGTTGAACGAATGACGATCGAACTATCGAACTTGGCTTGGATGAAAACTGGAATGTTTGGATTTGCTTCGTCGACAACCACAATGTTGATGTTCTTGTCTTATGCGAGCGCTACTCCAGCCTCGCACATGCGTCACACCGATTAGGGCGATCACTCTGCGTGAGCGCTGGTATGGTGATTCATACAGCGGGAGTGGTCGAACTTGTACGGTGCGACAGATTGTGCTTTGACTTGTGGCTTGACACGAAGTTAGACTCGAGATTGAATTGGTGTGCTTGTCGATTGAACTTGAGGATTGAGTAGGTCCAATCCGCGTATCGAAAATGAGCTAGTCTAAACTCAAGCAAGAGTTACGTCCCGATGAGAATGATTATTCTGCGGGTGCGTTGCATGGTGATTCATGAACCGCCGTGGATAATCGGACTCGCGTGAGATTGGGGCGCAACGTATTGACGAGTGAGACGACCTCGTGATCGAATACATGAATTGGTTAGAATTGGTGAATTGAAGGGATTCGAATATACGCAACGCGTGCCGTAATACGAATTAGGTGATCGTGCTCGATGTTTAGAAAATTTGAGTGGCACGAGCTTGGGTAGAAGACCCCGTATGATCGACTTTGGTTTGACCCTAGGATTGGGGTCAGTGTTGGCATTATTGTTGGGGAACTATGATTCCAATCCTGACATTGACTTAGCCTCGAAAAGAAATGGCCTAGCGGTTAGGCGAGACGCCATGTTTCATGAGTTATCAGTCGAAGGATTGATCTTGAGGATTGGCATGGATAGATGGCATGGATCACGAAGGTAGGAAACCCAGCTCACGAGGCTCGGCTGACATGCATATATTTCAGGGACGCCTGGGTATGTGCACGATGCGACTCGAGTGAGAATGACAAATTTTCTATCATGCGGCTTGGCTGAATGCATGTATTTTGGGGACGCTTGGAATGCGTGCACGATCCAGCCAAGTGATACGACGAGTTCAAGCAAGGCTTGAAAGATGGGAGTGTGTCGAGATCTTGAAATTATGTTAACGGAAAGATTGATAGTCGCGCGAGCGTGGCTCGGAATCGAGGAAATGCGTAAGCGAAATGTGTACGAATTAGTCTCGGCCATAGAAATGGTAGGATGACTTGCCTTCAGGAAAGTCTCGAGGACGAGACTTGTTCTGAGTGGTGTATGATGTAGTGCCCCGTCCCGCAAAGTCAATCGGAGGAATCGAAACGCCGACGGCGTTCGGTCTTAGCCTTGCAACGGCTTGCTCGGAGACATCGCTCAGGTGGGGTAGTTTCGGTGAACTCTCCTCATCTTTGCCTTCACATAATAAATCGTGTTTTCAACTTGCACAAGTTAGGCTTGATAATAAAAGCTACGCATCCACATAGCTAAGGGAATAATCCCGACGGTTCGAATCGAGTTAGAACATGAAAAACGTCCCACGGTCGGCTTAGAGTTGGTGCACGTCGTGCTTTGAAAATGACACTCGGTCCTTCGTCCTGTGGCTTGGGAGAAGGAAAGTTGGTCTTCGGCGCGAAAGTTGAGAGTTAGCCTAAGTCATAGGCGTCGCCCGCACAAATGCTTGCTAAAGCATGTACGGTCCGGTCCCGCAAGGCTTGGCATAGCCTTTGCTCGTCCCTTGGGTTAAGTTGTAGGCTTGAGTGAGTTAGGCAAAGTTATGCCGGTCGACCTAAGTTATTCTACGTGCTGTCCCGCTCATTCTGCGGTTGTCAAGATAAATAGTCCCACGACCCCAAGGCCCGTCATATGAAGTATGACTTGGGCGACAACGTTGCGTAGAACACGAGTCGGTTTAGAGGCACGAGCCACGGTTGGTTCAGTGGAAAGTTATCCATGGTCGGTCGATACTTAAGGAAACACGTTATGTTCAAGTTAAGTTGAAAGGCTAGGCAGTTGCTGTTCCCTGAGTTCAAAGAACGTTAAGTCTAAGCGATGGTTAGTCGCCGAGAGGAAATATGTCGGGACTGTGGTTCAGTCGCCGAGGCAACCCTGGTTTGGGGCTCTGCAAAAGAAAGTATGAAAAGTGGAAAGAGTAAAAACAAAGGAACTGTGATAATAATGTGACCTTGCATTACGTTAAGTCTAGAAGTTAGCGTAGGCGCGTGGTCATGGACTACTTGTCGACAAGGGGTGGTTCTTCGAGCGGCAACCCGGGGCCACGGGACCGACTCGGCCTAGGAAGAACCGAATTATAGCCGAGCTGGGTATGAAGCAACCGGTATGTCGGGGACTTGCAGCGAGGATCGCAACCGGCGGTGCAAGGGTCCCGAGTACCAGGCTATGTCCAAAATGGCTGGTTAGGCCAGTGACCTTTCATATAGATGTGTCGGCACGGGCGGCAATCCGCGTAGGTGCCTTTGGATTGAGTTGAATATGTATGAGTTAAAAAGACACAATGTCTGAGCCTAAGATTTGGCTACGGCGAAGGCGACGTGCTTCGGCACGAGATGTGGCGTCGACTGTTAAGTTGCGAGTTAAGTCAAAAAGGGCCGTAGGGCATGTTGTGTGAAGTTACATTGAGTTATGAGGCACGGTCGCATTGTCAAAACACAAGTGTTGGCGAGACTAAGCAAGAAGGCACTGCCTCGGAGTTATCGATGCACGAATCGAGTTCATGGCACGACCGAGTCGTTACGTCCCAGAGTTTGGCACGAAAGATAAGTATGAGTCGGTGCGTCAACAATACAAGCACGAGAAAGGTCTAGAGGCAAGGAAATAGAGTCTTTCGTGTAGCTGCGTCTCTGATTATGGCCGTAAGGCAAACACGACTTGATAGGTTAACGTTGTTGGCACGAGAAGTGGTTTAGCGACAAAGTATGAGTTAACGTTGACATTGCAAGCACGGGATGGTTCTGATACACAAGTTGCGCTAAGGCGCCGGTCCTAAACTGATCCTAAGGCAAGAATAGAAAGACAATCGAAAGAGGGTTTATGTTACACAAAGTAAATGAAACGTGTAGGTTTTGTATGGGTGGGCGAGAAGCTCACTCCACCAGTACAGTGGTACTGACACCCACACAGTGTTCCATGTGCAGGCACAGGTAGAAGCTCGTGGCACGGAGCTCGCTTGGATGCGTCGAGGCACGGAGTTCCTTGGCGAGTCGAAGCGTGCGGTCGCGTGATCTGAAGACTTATACAGGACGTAATGTATGGACATCGCCTTCCGAAGCTTCCGCTGGATTCAAGTATTGTATCGAGAGATGAGAGAGAGCAGAGTGACTTGTAAATGAGAGAAAAGTGAGCACGAGAGACATTATAATTTGGCCTTGCGCCCACAGATGTAAACTTGTATTCAATATCAATAAAAGAGATTCTTTTGAATGACTTGTGTTCATGTGTTCTTCTTTAATTCCGCTGTAATGTTTTCAATGATTCTGCTTGGGACTTCTGTGCGACGACCCCGTCACCGCCGTTGTAATCGGCCGTTATGGAATTGCCTTGCACGAGCGCAATCTAGGCTCGTGTGGCATCACGCCTTAGCGAGGACGATCGCTCCTACGGGAGCGGGGCGTGACAGTAACTCCAAAGGAAGGACAGCTTCACAGCCATACACCAAAGAGAAAGGTGTAAAGCCTGTGGGATTGCGGACTGTAGTTCGATAGGCCCAAAGACATTCGCCAAGTTTCTCGCTCCAATTCCGTTTGTTAGTGGATACAAACTTCTTAAGGAGCTTAATAATGGTTTTGTTAAAGGCTTCAGCTAAACCATTAGCGGCAGGATTGTACGCCGTCGAAACAACATTGTTAATCCGATGATCATCGCAGAATCTAGTAAACTTCTGACTAATGAATTGAGGTCCATTGTCATGAATGATTCTGCGAGGTACACCGAATCTATAGATGACATGGTGTTTAACAAAATTGATGACACTGCTAGTCTTGACTTCAGCCAGAGGTATAGCTTCGGCCCACTTGGAGAAGTAATCGGTTATCGCCAATATGAACCGATGTCCTCTAGAAGAAGAAGGATTAATAGGACCTATGATGTCCATACCCCAAGCTTCAAAAGGCCATGAAGCAGCAGTCGGGTGTAAGAATTCCGAGGGTTGATGAATGAAGTATGCATAGATTTGACAAGCACGACATTTCCTTGCATATTCAATGGCATCTGATACCATAGAGGGCCAATAATAACCCATACGTCTAATGCGATCCTGTAATTTAGGACCAGGTTGATGTGCTCCACAGACGCCATTATGAGCTTCACGCAACACTTGTTTGGCTTCATCACCAGCTAAACAGCGTAGAAGAAGACCATCATAAGTTCGCCGATAGAGTGCTTTGGTGGTTTGATTGTAGTAAAATCGTAGAGATCGACGTCGAACGCTTGTAGCCTCCTTAGGATCTTCAGGGAGTATGTCATGTAATACGAAATCGATAAAAGGAGTTCTCCAATCGTCATCAATAACTTCGACTTCAGCAAGATTGCTAAATTCAATATTATGATTGTTCTCAATACAGAACAGTTCTCGGTTAGAAATAACCACCACTTGATGCCTTTTGACAGGGATAGCTAAGACAGCTGCAAGATTGGCCAAAGCATCGGCTTCAGTATTGCAAGCTCGTCGAACATAGTCAATGAAGAAGGCTTTGAATGATGTAGCTATATTGATTGCCGCTTCATGATAAGGCACCAGGTCTTGATGACGGACTTCATAGGTTCCTCTAACCTGATTAACAACCAGCTTAGAATCACCGTAGACTTCGAGATATTCAACATTCAGTTGTTTGGCTAACTGAAGACCAATAAGTAGAGCATTGTACTCCGCTACATTGTTGGAGCAAGGTTCATCTAAAGAGTAGGCTCTTTGGATAGTTGATCCGTCTGGAGAAACGAGGACCACTCCAACTCCTGCTACAATAGTACCATTAGGTCCAATTCTCGATGCACCATCAAAGAATAAACACCAGGTTGGAAATTCTTCAGAGATCATGTTGGCTTCCAATGTCTCGTCAGGAATTTTATCATAGAGTTTAGATGTTTCAGGCACAGGATGAGCTGCTAAAAAGTCCGCCAGCGCTTGACCTTTGACAGACTTTTGTGGAACATACACCATGTCATATTGAGCTAGCAGGATTGCCCATGTAGCCAACCGAGAATTAAGTGTACTTGGTTTCTTCATGAGTACCCGGAGAGGGTTAACTCGAGATATAACATGAATAGTTTGACCAATGATATAATGCCTCATCTTTTGCACAGCAAACATGAGAGCCAAGCATTCTTTCTCGACAGGACTATAACGGTGTTCAGCACCAATCATAGTTCGGCTAAGATAGTAGATAGCTTGTTCATGGCCTTCTTTGTTCTTTTGGGCAAGTAAGGCACCCAATGAATGGTCCATAGCACGGACATACATCAAGAATGGAATGCCAGAGATAGGTGGCACCAAAATTGGTGGGTTCATAAGATATTGTTTGATATCGTCGAATGATCGTTGACATTCTTCAGTCCAAACAAAAGATACACCCTTCTTCATTAGTTGAGTGAATGGTCTGCAGCGTCCAGACAAGTTCGAAATGAATCGCCTGATGTACGCAAGTCGGCCTTGGAATCCTCGTAGCTCTTTTAGGTTGCGTGGAGGACGCATCTCTTGGATGGCTTTGATCTTCTCGGAATCCACGTGTATACCCTTAGAGGTAATGACGAAGCCGAGAAACTTGCCACTAGAGACACCCAAGAATGACTTGGTGGGGTTCATCTTGAGTTGATGTTGGCGCATGAGATTGAAGATTGTTCTCAAATCTTGAATGTGATCTTCTTTTAGACGACTTTTGACAGCAATATCGTCAACATAGCATTCCACAGTCTTGCGAAGATGATCTTTGAAGATGGTACTCATAGCTCGTTGGTAGGTTGCACCAGCGTTCTTGAGACCAAATGGCATCACTGTATAGCAATAGACACCATGAGGAGTGCGGAAAGATGTATGCTTTTCATCTTCAGGATGCATTTTGATCTGATTATACCCGGAAAATCCATCCATAAAAGATATTCTTTCGAACCCATAAGTATTGTCAATCATGACGTCTGTGATAGGAAGAGGGAATTCATCTTTTGGACATGCTTCATTGAGATCTCGGAAGTCGATGCAGACTCGAACTTTTCCAGTTTTCTTCAGAACTGGGACGACATTGGCTACCCAATCAGGATGCTGCTCTTCTCGAATAAAGCCACAAGCGATGAGCTTCTTGACTTCATCATCAATTGCGTCCATCATTTCAGGCTTAAATCGCCTTTGTTGCTGTTTGACTGGTTTAGCATTAGGAAGAATGTTCAGTTTGTGAGTAGCAATCTTAGGATCTAAACCTGGCATGTCTTCATAACTCCAGGCAAAGACGTCGATATATTCTTTAATAAGAAGAATCAACTCTTGTTTGTCTGCTTCTGGAAGATTTTTGCTAATAAAAATTGGCCGAGGTGAATCTCTTTCTCCTACATCAATTTGAAGTAGTTGATCTTCAGTAGGCGGTTCACGTTGTTCAAATCGAAGTACCCATTGGTTATCCATATGTTGAGCCCAAGGATCTGTTTCCGGACTTTCTTCAACATCTTCATCACAGCCTTCTGGTAGTTCAACAGAGACCATGTTAGAAGATACAATTATACGATGGACTTCACCGATGCTGGTATCAGAATCCCATGATCTGGAATCAGAAGAATTAGAACGTTCTTCACTATCTGATTCAAAAGCTGCTGGGGATAACAGTGGAGGAGAAGTATATCCGAGACCTTTCTTGGTCCTGTCATAATACATTTGTGATTTTCCGTTTGGAACTGTTGCACGAATGGGAGTTCGTCTACCTTTACCATAGTTAAGGCCGCTCTTAAAGTCGTAACCCATCTTTCGGAGGATGTCTTTTGATTGTTGACTATAACGATGGAACTGGAGACGTCCCGTATCGTTAACTTTGCTATCATCCGTATAGTTAATCTTTGTTTCTGATCTTTTATATAAAAATGCTGAACTTTCACCTTTCTTTAAAGAAGGATGAATACGGTAAGAATCATCTGGATCTTCAAGCGAGACTTCTGTCTGAAGAGATTGTACGACTCCCAGTGTAATTGATTGGAAGCTATCTAACATCTCCAAATAACTTTTAGTATAATAAATAACATCAATATACTGGAAAGTAGGTGCTTTTTCATTGATTTGTACATCAGTATTTACAACAGGACCTTTAACCTTAGCAGATTTGGTCAAATTGATTACAAGAGGGAGAGAAGAAGAACGTGGAGGAGGCTTGTTACGACGGAGGTCGATAACAAGTGGCTCAGAAGAGGTGAGCTCCCTTTTTTCTTTGTTGCGATTTAGATCAACAACAAGTGGCTCAGAAGGAATGAGCTGCTTTTTGTCTTTGTTACGACGTAAGTCGATAACAAGTGGCTCAGAAGAGGTGAGCTCCCTTTGATTTTCATCAGCATCAACTGATTTCTTTTGAACTGGTAAGTGAATAACCAGTGGCTTGGAAGATTGAGGATGAGAAACTCGCCCCTTAACAGGTATGATAAGAGTGTCTTGAGGTACTGCTTTTTGATCTTCTTCAGTATCCATAGCCAATACTACCTTCATAAATTCATCCTTGTACATACGAGCATCGTTGCAATAAGCTTCAACACCCTTGAAAGGATAAAGGTCCGCAACTTTCTTATGAACTTGTCCTTTGTCATCAACGTATTTAAAACATTGATGAAGAGTTGATGGAACGACATTGTGTTCATGGAGGAATGGCCTTCCCAGGAGAGCATTATAAGAACAACCATGATTGTCAATGATATAAAAGGTCACCTTTGTGCGAAGATTGCCTATTTGGAGTTTTAGACGAATCTTGCCCAAAGGTTCACTCTTTCCTTGATTAAATCCCAGAATAGTAGTGATCGTGGTTGAAAGACTATGCACTGGTATTTTCAATGCATCTAGCATTGTCTTTGGCATAATACTAAGTGCAGACCCTGGATCTATCAGGATACGATCAACCTTCATTGAATCTACATATCCTGTATAATAAAGAGGACGATCATGTCTATTATCTTCTATTAGCATATCATCCTGAGTGAAGGTAATATTTGGGATCAGTTCCAAGACACTATGACTGTGATGACAAGAGACTGATTCTGATTCTGGCTTCTTGAGAAGAGTCAGGCAAGTTTCAGCCTGCATCAGAGCTTCACTTAGAGTTTCTCGTGTCTCTTTGGAAAGACGCAAGAGTTCAAAGATTGACAACTTGGCTGGTGTATTGGCTAATTGAGCCAATATATCAAAATTGTAAGGCTTCTCAAGCCCAGTAGGAGATGACTTCTTTAGAGGTTTGTCAAATCGAACTTATTGCTTGCCTTTGTCAGCCGTTGTTGGCTTAGGAGAAATTGACACTACAACTGGTGAAGATGTAGAAGGGACCTCTTCAGCAGATGCAGGTTGTGCCGGAGTAGGTTCGGAAGAAGAAGCAGGATCCATTTGACCTTCAGAATGATCTTTCAAATAAGCTTTTCCTGATCTGGTGCCTAACAGAATCTCTTCGTCAACAATGGGATCAAAAGATACCATGTTGCAGATTTTGATTTTGCCTTTAGAACGAGTTTTCTTCTTGGAAGATATCTCAAATTCTGGAGCAAGATCAGGATGAATCCATATAATTTCACCATTGTCAAGAGACAAGGGAATAAGACCTTCATTGGATGGAAGTGGGAGATTCTCAATCTCAAGGGTTGCTTTAGGAATCGGAATGACACCATGCTGTATCATCTGCGGAGGGAAATCTCCAAATTGGACTGAAACCATATTTGCCGTAACAGTTTTCTTATCTTGTTGCAAAGTGACTACACCTGTATTAACAAGCTCTTGAATCTTACCTTTGAGCACATAGCATGCTCGAGTAGGATGTCCAATGAATCGGTGATAGACACAATACTTGGGATGATCAGTCTTATTGACTTCATCAGGTTTCTTTGGATCAGGGAGTTGAATTTTGTTGCTTTTGAGTAAACACTCAAAGATACTTGCAGTGTCATTTTCGTCAAAGGAATATTCTACCTTCGGACGAGGTTCCCTCGGTGGAGGTGCAGAAGGAGTAGGAGTAGATGTAGGTGGGGCCACATTGACAGCCAAAGATTCTTTATTTTTGTTCAAGTTAATGTTTAAAGTCTTTTTCGCTTTGCGATTGTTCTGGCGATTGCCACCACCTGAATTCTGATGCTCATCACGATCAGGGTTAGACATTTGTACCCCCAATTGTTTAAACTTGTCGGCACTTACTTCAGCGGCTTTGGCGTTGACGATGAATGAGGGCCAATCTTGGAATTGGGTAGATCCCGTCCACATACTGATAATAGGCAAAAGATTTGCCTTACAAGTATCAATAGTGACAGCAGCTGGAGTCCCTGGAGGCATTTTCAAAGCTTCACGGCGGAACCGTTCAATAAAGCTCTCAGCAGTTTCATTATGTTTTTGTTTGATTTTGTTGAGAGCTGACATAGTCATATCATTAAATCCTTCACAGAACCGTTCCAGAAAGATTTGTTTGAGACCTGAAAAAGAAGTAATGCAACCATCGGGCAAACTTCTGTACCAGTCGTATGCTACGCCGGCTAAACAACCGACGAACACTCTGGTAAGAAGAGCGTCATTTGGCTGAAGTTGAACAGTCATTACCTCAAAATGATTGATGAATTGACTCGGGGAAGTACTGCCATCGAACAGAGTGATTGTAGGGATTTTGTACTTTGGGGGAAACGGGACGTCCTTCCATTCAACCGGATAGGGCTGTTTAATCCCCAACCTTTGTAGATTGTCTTTCTCTTTAAATGCTTCAAACTGGGTTCGTAAGAGTTTGACAGCTTCATTGGCGTCTTCTGATGAAGAAGAAGGAGCAGATTGAGTTATAGTGGTAGGAGGAGGAACAGCGTTGTAAGCACTACCCCCAGCTCCTGAATGGCTAGGCGTAGTTTGTACTTGTACTTGAACAGGAGGCATTTGGGGAGGCACTACCCCCAGTCCAGTATTGGCATGTATTGAAGATGCTATGATCTCTGGACTAGTAATAGGTGCAGTTGGTGGTGTAACATGTTGTGCTACAATGATGGAATGCATACTAGCAACCATCTCAGCCATGGTTTTTAATTTGTCTTCGTGTGCAGCAATTCGTTGTTCCTGATTTGCGGAGGTTGAAGCATCTGGATCATCGGTGACAACATAAGCTGTCACTTCTCTTGGTACAGTAGAAGACACTGTCTGTTCGGAGCTTTCGCTGTATGCATCATAGTCTGAGGAAGAATAACCTGAAAGATTTTGAGGAAGATTCCTTTGACCGATTGTATCTCGGCTTCGAGAACGGGTATGTTGAAACACTCCTTCGAAAGATTCTTGGAGTAATTCTAAATACCGCTGGCTTGGCTTGCGGAGTCTACCATGCTTAGAGCATCTTTTACCCCCAGTGTCTCGGGAAGTCATGTTAACAGAAGCATACAAAACTTCGTCTTCTTCTGACATAGGTTCAGATTTAGCAAAAGTTAAACGATCGAAGACAGATCGTTTTGTCGTTTGACAACAGCATTGGATGATGACTTTATGATTACAGTGATGATCAGATGGTTGAGATGGAGATATTGAGACATTATCCTATTTTTGTCTTAGATGTTCTCGAAGATCTACAACAGGACGAGGAAAGTTCCGAGGGATCTGTTCTTTGATAACATTTGGAACATGATTCCGATTCTTCAAATGTTTAGTCCCTTGAGTATACAGGGAAGTACTCACTTCATTGGCATAAGTGTCAGGATTTTTGACTTTGGAGACTATTAAGTTAAATAAAATAATGATTGCATGGAGAGAATGGATTTCCGAGTTCTTACATGGCAGCCCCCCTTGGGACAAGTAGTACCCGACGGGCCGGCTGGTTCCCACAGATACTGTAAAACTGCCACACGGGCAGGGAACAGTATCTGCTTTTATTATTATTGTATATTGTATATTGACGGGCGTCCTGCTAGGACTCGTCTAATTCATGCATGGCGCACATGATTGACTGGATAGACTAGCATTGCTTGCACATAGTAAGAACTACGGAATCCCTAATTGCATAAATCCAGGATAACTTGGGACTCACAATAGCAAGCCGTAGGAGTTGATTGGCCGTTCAAGATGATTTGTTTGTGTACTGTACTACTCTGTTACCTAACCGGGATGATCAGAATGTCAGGACATGACGGGCCAACTTCTGTCCTTGTTTGGTTGGGAGGTTGGTTCGAAGTGTCGTGATGTGATGTGAATCCTAGTAGCAAACAGAGATTTATTAGTATTATTCTCTTACATTACTGGTTTTAGTTCTCATGTCGTGCTTCCTTGTGGTACTTGCTATTAGAGGTCTAACCTCTCTGGTTTTGCATGGCCAGATTTAGAGCCGGTCCCCGAGGATCCAGCTTACTTCTACCTCCAGGATGGTCAACACTAGAGGGATGATCGCAGGAGGACTCGAGTGGGTTTCTTACTTCACCGCTCGTTTTGTCACTTACTTTATACTTGGCCGTTTGGCACCGACATGTTAGTCGGATTGTCTTGTACTTACTTTTACATAATTGTAATTAAAGTCAGACTGCAGCTGATAACAATTGTGTATACTTTTGCTACATCAATCTGGCTATGTTTTGTAAAGCCAGATATCAAGAACATTTTGACAGAGCGTTTGGGACGCCTTACTGCTTTATCTTACATGTTCTCTATTTCTGTTTCTTATTTGAATGATTGAGACAATAGATGTGTAATGACCATAGTAAGACTTTTATGTAGTATGCACCCCCTCGTCTGGTTAGACAGCATTGATCGTATTATACGGTATTCATCTACCCGTAATACGTAGCTGGCTGAGTCATTCCCCCGCTCTCCAGTATTCTGGTTCTGGGGCGTGACAAAGTTTTAGTGGTGGCCCATGCAGGTCTGATTTCAGACTTGTGGGGTGTTTTGATTTATAGGATGTCTCAATCACACATGTTCCCCCTTGATCTCATGATTTGTTGATTCTCCACTCCAGCTTGACATTCCAGTATCCCTTGACTTCATTGATCCTTCATGACCGGTCTTTTGATTGTTCTCTTATCCCTTTTCTTAGGGGCACCTCGTCCGTATCTGTCAGAGCTGGACAACAACAACATGGACAGCAGCATGGACAACCTGACCAGGTTGGTCAGCAACAAGGGTCAGAACCACTTCATAAGGCTATTCAAGAAGAGGTGATAGTGGAACCAGCGGTCGGACCGCAGTATCCGGAGGTTCCAACACCACCAACAGTTCCACCTACCCCTACGGAGATGGACACACCAGCCCTTCTGGAGATCATGAGAGGGATGATGGCTACTCAGCAACACCAGATGTTAGCCCAGCAGTGTATGCACGCTCAGTTGCAAGAGCAGAATGTACTACTCAACCAAGGATTACAGACGACATTGGAAAGAGGGGCGAGGACAGATTCAGGAGCGTCAGCCCGATTTTGCAAGTACAAGCCCCGCCGTTTCGAGGGCACGGAGGATGCCATCTCAGCCGATGCATGGCTTAAGGATATTGAGGCTATCCTGACAGCCGCTAAGGTGTCGGCAGAAGAACGTGTGGATCTAGTGAGGTTGTTACTTCAGGATCTCGCACGTGATTGGTGGGAATCAGAGGAAGTAGGCATCAGACGTCCTGTTGCATGGGATGATTTTACTGTAAGGTTCAAGACGAAGTATTATGGAGTTGTGGCGCAGTTTGAGCTACAACAGAAGTTTATCAACCTCAGACAGGCTGGCAAGACCGTAGATGCTTATGCAGCGGAGTTCTGCAGATTGAGTAGGTTTGCCCCAGAGATGGTAGCGACGGAGCGCCAGAGGGCGATGAGGTTCCAGCAAGGGTTTCATCTTGAGCTCTTGCAATTGATAGAAGGGCACAATTACCAGACTTTTGATGAGATATTGACGGCAACCCGAAGGCATGAGATCACCATTCAGAGGCTTACGGCAAGGACTGGGGGTCAGAAGAGATCCCACAGTCAGATTGAAGGAGGAGGGGGAGCAGCGCCCCGAACAACAGCGCCATCCTCTGGCATTCGTATCCACGATGTGGCGATACGGGGGCCAGCACCACCACCCAGGCAGCAGCAACAGCAACAGAGGAAGAACCAGCAACCCCCAGCGGGCTGCACTTATTGTGGGAAGATGGGACACACTAGAGATGTGTGTCGGACATTGAATGGACTATGTTTGATATGTGGAAATCCAGATCATCGGGTTACCACATGTCCCATGAATTCGAGGTCAGGAGGACCAGTGCAGCAGTTTCCTGCTCTGCCAGCACCAGGGGCAGGGCAGTATCGAGGACCAGCGGTAGCAGTGAGGCCGTTGGCACAGCGTCCGTTAGTACCAGCAGGCTCAGATGTTTTGGCAGCAGGGACCACCGATGCAGCAACACCAGCATAGACCACCCCAGCATCATCAAGGAAGGGGCCAGCAGCAGCACCAGGCTAGGCCGTAACATGGGAACCAGCAAGGAGGTCGAGGATAGGCATTCACTCTGTCTTTGGAAGAGGCATTAGCATCGGGAGATGTTGTGGCAGGTAACATTCTCGTCGCCTCATATCCCGCAGTAGCATTGTTTGATTCGGAGCATCGCACTCATTTATATCTGCACGATTTGCGACACGCTAGGAATGGAGTTCGAGGCATTGCCAGGGAGGTTGAATATACTCACCGTATGGGCTCGTAGGAGTTAGTAGAGTTATTCTAGCGTGTAGTGTTGTAGTTTGCGGGCATTCCTTACCCGCCCAGTTGATAGAATTTCCTGTTGGAAATTTCGACGTTATCTTAGGCATGGACTGGCTGAAAGACAGTCATGCGACAATAGATTGTCGTAGTGGGAGTGTATCTTTTGATATTCCAGGCATGAAGAGATTTACCTTAGTCAGATCAGAGGCAACTCAACAAGAGCAGGGAGTAGTAACGGCAATGGAAGAAGTTCAAGTTCCGAAGGTAGTTGAAGAATTTCTAGACGTATTTCCTGAAGAACTTCCAGGTCTACCACCAGTTAGAGATATTGAGTTCAGCATAGAATTGGCACCAGGAACTAAACCGATATCAGATCGGGTTACAGAATGGCAGATTCGGAGCAGGCCAAGGTATATCAACATATAGAGGAATTGAAGGAGAAGAAGTTCATCCAAGCTAGCGTATCACCATGGGCAGCACCAGTGGTACTTGTGGGGAAGAAGGATGGATCATCCAGATTGTGTATCGACTACAGGAAGCTTAACGTGGCAATAGTGAAGAACAAGTACCCACTACCCAGGATCGATGACTTGTTTGATCAGTTGAGCAGAGCTAGAGTCTTCTCCAAGATAGATCTTCGTTCAGGGTACCATCAAGTGAGGGTTCGAAAGAAAGACATTCCCAAGACAGCATTCAGGTCAAGTATGGACATTATGAATTCTTAGTAATGCCGTTTGGTTTGACCAATGCTCCAGCTATATTCATGGATTTGATGAACCGCATCTTTATGCCGTATTTAGATCAGTTTGTCATAGTATTTCTCGACGACATACTCGTATATTCTGCTAGTAAGAGGAGCATGAAGATCACCTCAGGAAAGTGTTGCAGGTTCTGAGAGAGAACCAGTTGTATGCCAAGCTCGGCAAGTGTGAGTTCTGGACGGATCACATTTCATTTTTGGGTCACATCGTATCAGGAGCTAGAGTAGCAGTGGATCCCAAGAAGGTAGAAGCAGTAGAGAGTTGGCCAGTACCCAAGACCGTAGCTGATGTACGGAGTTTCTTGGGATTGGCGGGATATTACAGAAGATTTGTGTCAGATTTTGCAAGACTTTCAGCACCCATGACCCGCTTGACACGGAAGGATGTGCCATTTGTTTGGTCGGCAGAATGTCAGGCATCATTTGAGAATTTGAAGCAGAAGTTGATATCAGCGCCTATTCTTACATTGCCAGTCGGACCCGGAGGTTTTACAGTATATTGTGATGCGTCAGGTAAAGGACTTGGATGTGTCCTCATGCAGCACGGGAAGGTGATAGCATATGCATCTAGGCAGCTTCGGGACCACGAGAAGAATTACCCAACTCATGATTTGGAGTTGGCGGCAGTAGTATTTGCTTTAAGCTATGGAGGCATTACTTATATGGTGACCGAGTGGAGATGTACACAGATCATAAAAGTCTGAAGTACATCTTTACTCAGAAGGAGCTGAACATGAGGCAGAGAAGATGGTTGGAGTTGATCAAGGATTATGATGTGGAGCTTCAGTATCATCCAGGTAAGGCTAATGTAGTAGCAGACACTCTTAGCAGAAGAGGCGGCACATTTATGTTAACAACGCAGAAGCACATCTTAGAAGACCTTTAGGAGATGGGCATCGAAGTTATACTTCCTAGCGATGTAGGAGTTCTGGCAAGTCTACAAGTCCAATCTGACTTGGTAGATCGGATCAAGGCAGCTCAGGCACAAGACCCAAGGATTCAGAAGCTTAGGGCAGAATGTGAGTCAGGGCACAGAAAGGAGTTAAAAATCTACGAAGATAGTACACTTAGGTTTGGATCACGTCTATGTGTGCCTAATGGAGATATCAGACAGGAGGTTATGGCAGAAGCTCACAGTTCTCAGTATTCTGTACATCCTGGAGGGACCAAGATGTACCAAGATATCAAGCAGCACTTCTGGTGGAACGGAATGAAGAGAGGAGATAGCTAGATTTGTTTCCCGTTGCTTGGTATGTCAGCAAGTGAAGGCAGAACAGCAGAGGCCAGCTGGATTATTGCAACCACTTTCCATCCCGGAATGAAAATGGGAGCATATTACAATGGACTTTGTGACCGGTTTACCGAGATCACCAAGTGGTAAAGATGCTATTTGGGTGATAGTAGATCGGCTTACAAAGGTAGCACACTTTCTTCCTTTCAGAGTAGGGCAATCTACAGAAAAGTTGGCAGAGTTGTACATGCAACAGATAGTCAGGCAGCATGGAGTCCCTGTCAGTATTGTGTCAGACAGAGATACCCGTTTCATGTCACATTTCTGGAAAAGCTTGCATCATAGTCTGGGTACCAAGTTAAGATTTAGCACGGCTTACCATCCACAGACGGATGGGCAATCAGAAAGAACAATTCGGACTTTGGAAGATATGTTGCGAGCTTGCACTCTGGATTTTGGAGGATCTTGGAAAGCCACCTGCACTTAGTTGAGTTCTCATACAACAACAGTTATCAAGCCAGTATCCAGATGGCGCCATTTGAGACACTATATGGTAAGAAGTGTAGATCGCCGCTTGCATGGGATGATATCGGGGAGAGGAAGATGCTAGGCCCAGAAATGATTATTCAGACGATTGAAGTGATTAAGGGAATTAGAGAGCGACTTCGTGTTGCGCAGGATCGGTATCGTCATTGGGCGGACCAGCATCGTAGGCCGCTAGAGTTTTCTGTTGGGGACCACGTGTTCTTGCGGATCTCACCTACCCGTAGGGTCATTAGATTTGGCGTTCGCGGGAAGTTGAGTCCGCGATACATAGGCCCATTTGCTATTCTTGATAGGGTAGGCGATGTTGCGTATCGTTTATCCCTTCCACCTTCGTTACGAGAGGTGCATGACGTATTTCATGTATCTCAATTGCGAAGGTATGTATCGGACCCCAGCTATATTCTCGATCATTCAGAACTGGTTGTTGGTACCAACCTGTCTTACGAGGAGCATCCTGTGTCCATCTTGGACCAAAGAGAGAAGATACTCAAGAACCGAACAATTAACCTTGTCCGGGTTGCTTGGGGTCATCACTCTTTGGGAGAGTCAACGTGGGAACGTGAGGATGATATCCGATCACGGTATCCACATCTGTTTGACTCACAAGGTATATCTTTTTCTGTGTACCTGATTGTCTTGATTCCTCATGCTTATTACCTTATGGGTAGAATTGCTTGATATCGTAAATTGATGGATTTACATATATGTTACTTGCTATGGACATTGTAAAATGATTGCTTGATTAAATTTCTTGTACTTAGATTAGTTTAGCCCCGATGTTTCTATCCTGCTTGGATTTGAAATTCCGAGGACGGAATTTTTCTAAGGAGGGTAGAGATGTCACTCCCCGTTCCTAGAATACGAATTTTATACATGTACAACTAATGAGTATTTATTTTATTTCATGTATTAAATTCCTTTAATTTTATGTTAATCAATTAATCTGCTCTTTAAATTTTCATGTTAATTTATTTCCTGCAATTATATTTCTGTAATTTTATTTCTATTTTATTTCCTGCTTTTATTCTCTGCTTTAGCTAGGCTTTGGGTTCGGGATTGGCTTTGGTTGGATCCCCTACAACCCGACCCATTGGACCCATTGGACCCGGCCCAACTCCCACCTACCATCTCCCTTTCTATTTAAAGCTTACATCTCTTTCTCTCTCCTCATAAACTCACATTCTCACCATTACTCCTCTTCTTCTTCTTCTTCATTACTCTCTCCACCTACCAAACCGTAGGCAAGTACAACTTGCTCTCCATGAGAACCCATGTTTTTGTAGTTCATTTATCTTCCTCGCAAGATCCTAAGAGAGTTTAGAACTTGACGTTTTTTATTTCGAAGTCTTAATTTTTGTAGATCTAGAAATAAGTTATTTTCGGAGTTTGGTGGTTTTGATCTATCAAACTTCTTTATTTTCAAGTTTTGATGGTTCTATGTTGTAGAGAGTTTTATTCTACCCAATTTTGACCCTTGGAAAGTTGGATTTGGACTTGTTTTGACCAAGTTATGGACCTTTGAAGCTTTGGGGTGCAACCATGGAGTTCTTGCAGTTTGGAGAAGACAGTGAGCAGTGTACACCAGCTTTTTAGCTTGCGTCACTGAGCTGTGCGTGCTCTTTAGCGCAGTGCAGTATGGAGTCCATACGCTACCTTTTTTAGGAAGCGTGTGTCTTGCATACGCTACCTTTTGGAGGCGTATGTCGTATGGGGTTCATACGCTACCTTTTTGGGAGCGTATGACTTGCATACGCTGACTTGAATGGTCAGGAGTCGTATGGGGTTCATACGCTACCTTTTTGGGAGCGTATGACTTGCATACGCTGACTTGAATGGTCAGGAGTCGTATGGGGTTCATACGCTACCTTTTTGGGAGCGTATGACTTGCATACGCTGACTTGAATGGTCAGGAGTCGTATGGGGTTCATACGCTACCTTTTGGGAGCGTATGACTTGCATACGCTGACTTGGATGGTGAGGAGTTGTATGGAGCCCATACGCTGCCTCTTTGACTTGAGCGTACGCTGACCTTACTTACCCTGATCTTCTATAGCCCTGTATATTGATATTATTAGATATTTAACGTCCATTTATATCCGTACGCCTTTTTGCATAAAACTTGCTATAATCATGATATGTTAATATTTCTGTTAAATATGGATTGTTACGTAAGATGTACCGTGTGTCGTGAATTGAGCATAGATACCCCGATTGACTGGGACTTGACCTTGAGAGTTATAAACTCGACCCCATTTAATACTAATTGACTTTCATGCCTTGTCACCATTGATAATAATGGTTATCTTGACTAAATTGATCATGCGTTCCTAGTTGGAACTAAGAGACTGGCTAGTCGTCTTATTGAATTGAATGAATGAGACACGTTCATGTTATGAACTATTGTAATCGACTGGCTGATCCCGAATATTGACATACATGCACATGCAGGCTTCAATCTATTTATTTACTTATTTACTTATTTTTTTCTATAAAAGAAGTATGTGTACTTTATGGTCAAGGCATATTACCGTGGTTAGATTTGATTGTTGCATTACGCTATGTAAGACCTGCAACCTAACCGCACTGGTATCGTTGTAGAGTTGTGCATATCATACCCCGTACGAAAGTACTCATTTGAATGACCATGATCCACGGCATGGGATTTCACTCAACGTAGGGACTATTAAGTTAAATAAAATAATGATTACATGGAGAGAATGGATTCCCGAGTTCTTACATGGCAGCCCCCCTTGGGACAAGTAGTACCCGACGGGCCGGCTGGTTCCCACAGATACTGTAAAACTGCCACACGGGCAGGGAACAGTATCTGCTTTTATTATTATTGTATATTGTATATTGACGGGCGTCCTGCTAGGACTCGTCTAATTCATGCATGGCGTACATGATTGACTGGATAGACTAGCCTTGCTTGCACATAGTAAGAACTACGGAATCCCTAATTGCATAAATCCAGGATAACTTGGGACTCACAATAGCAAGCCGTAGGAGTTGATTGGCCGTTCAAGATGATTTGTTTGTGTACTGTACTACTCTGTTACCTAACCGGGATGATCAGAATGTCAGGACATGACGGGCCAACTTCTGTCCTTGTTTGGTTGGGAGGTTGGTTCGAAGTGTCGTGATGTGATGTGAATCCTAGTAGCAAACAGAGATTTATTAGTATTATTCTCTTACATTACTGGTTTTAGTTCTCATGTCGTGCTTCCTTGTGGTACTTGCTATTAGAGGTCTAACCTCTCTGGTTTTGCATGGCCAGATTTAGAGCCGGTCCCCGAGGATCCAGCTTACTTCTACCTCCAGGATGGTCAACACTAGAGGGATGATCGCAGGAGGACTCGAGTGGGTTCCTTACTTCACCGCTCGTTTTGTCACTTACTTTATACTTGGCCGTTTGGCACCGACATGTTAGTCGGATTGTCTTGTACTTACTTTTACATAATTGTAATTAAAGTCAGACTGCAGCTGATAACAATTGTGTATACTTTTGCTACATCAATCTGGCGATGTTTTGTAAAGCCAGATATCAAGAACATTTTGACAGAGCGTTTGGGACGCCTTACTGCTTTATCTTACATGTTCTCTATTTCTGTTTCTTATTTGAATGATTGAGACAATAGATATGTAATGACCATAGTAAGACTTTTATGTAGTATGCACCCCCTCGTCTGGTTAGACAGCATTGATCGTATTATACGGTATTCATCTACCCGTAATACGTAGCTGGCTGAGTCATTCCCCCGCTCTCCAGTATTCTGGTTCTGGGGCGTGACAAGGTTTTAGTGGTGGCCCATGCAGGTCTTTCAGACTTATGGGGTGTTTTGATTTATAGGATGTCTCAATCACACATGTTCCCCCTTGATCTCATGATTTGTTGATTCTCCACTCCAGCTTGACATTCCAGTATCCCTTGACTTCATTGATCCTTCATGACCGGTCTTTTGATTGTTCTCTTATCCCTTTTCTTAGGGGCACCTCGTCCGTATCTGTCAGAGCTGGACAACAACAACATGGACAGCAGCATGGACAACCTGACCAGGTTGGTCAGCAACAAGGGTCAAACCACTTCATGAGGCTATTCAAGAAGAGGTGATAGTGGAACCAGCGGTCGGACCGCAGTATCCGGAGGTTCCAACACCACCAACAGTTCCACCTACCCCTACGGAGATGGACACACCAGCCCTTCTGGAGATCATGAGAGGGATGATGGCTACTCAGCAACACCAGATGTTAGCCCAGCAGTGTATGCACGCTCAGTTGCAAGAGCAGAATGTACTACTCAACCAAGGATTACAGACGGCATTGGAAAGAGGGGCGAGGACAGATTCAGGAGCGTCAGCCCGGTTTTGCAAGTACAACCCCCGCCGTTTCGAGGGCACGGAGGATGCCATCTCAGCAGATGCATGGCTTAAGGATATTGAGGCTATCCTGACAGCCGCTAAGGTGTCGGCAGAAGAACGTGTGGATCTAGTGAGGTTGTTACTTCAGGATCTCGCACGTGATTGGTGGGAATCAGAGGAAGTAGGCATCAGACGTCCTGTTGCATGGGATGATTTTACTGTAAGGTTCAAGACGAAGTATTATGGAGTTGTGGCGCAGTTTGAGCTACAACAGAAGTTTATCAACCTCAGACAGGCTGGCAAGACCGTAGATGCTTATGCAGCGGAGTTCTGCAGATTGAGTAGGTTTGCCCCAGAGATGGTAGCGACGGAGCGCCAGAGGGCGATGAGGTTCCAGCAAGGGTTTCATCTTGAGCTCTTGCAATTGATAGAAGGGCACAATTACCAGACTTTTGATGAGATATTGACGGCAACCCGAAGGCATGAGATCACCATTCAGAGGCTTACGGCAAGGACTGGGGGTCAGAAGAGATCCCACAGTCAGATTGAAGGAGGAGGGGGAGCAGCGCCCCGAACAACAGCGCCATCCCCTGGCATTCGTATCCACGATGTGGCGATACGGGGGCCAGCACCACCACCCAGGCAGCAACAGCAACAGAGGAAGAACCAGCAACCCCCAGCGGGCTGCACTTATTGTGGGAAGATGGGACACACTAGAGATGTGTGTCGGACATTGAATGGACTATGTTTGATATGTGGAAATCCAGATCATCGGGTTACCACATGTCCCATGAATTCGAGGTCAGGAGGACCAGTGCAGCAGTTTCCTGCTCTGCCAGCACCAGGGGCAGGGCAGTATCGAGGACCAGCGGTAGCAGTGAGGCCGTTGGCACAGCGTCCGTTAGTACCGCAGGCTCAGATGTTTCGGCAGCAGGGACCACCGATGCAGCAGCACCAGCATAGACCACCCCAGCATCATCAAGGAAGGGGCCAGCAGCACCCAGGCTAGGCCGTAACATGTGAACCAGCAAGGAGGTCGAGGACAGGCATTCACTCTGTCCTTGGAAGAGGCATTAGCATCGGAAGATGTTGTGGCAGGTAACATTCTCGTCGCCTCATATCCCGCAGTAGCATTGTTTGATTCGAGAGCATCGCACTCATTTATATCTGCACGATTTACGACACGGCTAGGAATGGAGTTCGAGGCATTGCCAGGGAGGTTGAATATACTCACCGGTAATGGGCTCGTAGGAGTTAGTAGAGTTATTCTAGCGTGTAGTGTTGTAGTTTGCGGGCATTCCGTACCCGCCCAGTTGATAGAATTTCCTGTTGGAAATTTCGACGTTATCTTAGGCATGGACTGGCTGAAAGACAGTCATGCGACAATAGATTGTCGTAGTGGGAGTGTATCTTTTGATATTCCAGGCATGAAGAGATTCACCTTAGTCAGATCAGAGGCAACTCAACAAGAGCAGGGAGTAGTAACGGCAATGGAAGAAGTTCAAGTTCCGAAGGTAGTTGAAGAATTTCTAGACGTATTTCCTGAAGAACTTCCAGGTCTACCACCGGTTAGAGATATTGAGTTCAGCATAGAATTGGCACCAGGAACTAAACCGATATCAGATCGGGTTTACAGAATGGCGGATTCGGAGCAGGCCAAGGTATATCAACATATAGAGGAATTGAAGGAGAAGAAGTTCATCCAAGCTAGCGTATCACCATGGGCAGCACCAGTGGTACTTGTGGGGAAGAAGGATGGATCATCCAGATTGTGTATCGACTACAGGAAGCTTAACGCGGCAACAGTAAAGAACAAGTACCCACTACCCAGGATCGATGACTTGTTTGATCAGTTGAGCAGAGCTAGAGTCTTCTCCAAGATAGATCTTCGTTCAGGGTACCATCAAGTGAGGGTTCGAAAGGAAGACATTCCCAAGACAGTATTCAGGTCGAAGTATGGACATTATGAATTCTTAGTAATGCCGTTTGGTTTGACCAATGCTCCAGCTATATTCATGGATTTGATGAACCGCATCTTTATGCCGTATTTAGATCAGTTTGTCGTAGCATTTCTCGACGACATACTCGTATATTCTGCTAGTGAAGAGGAGCATGAAGACCACCTCAGGAAAGTGTTGCAGGTTCTGAGAGAGAACCAGTTGTATGCCAAGCTCGGCAAGTGTGAGTTCTGGACGGATCACATTTCATTTTTGGGTCACATCGTATCAGGAGCTGGAGTAGCAGTGGATCCCAAGAAGGTAGAAGCAGTAGAGAGTTGGCCAGTACCCAAGACCGTAGCTGATGTACGGAGTTTCTTGGGATTGGCGGGATATTACAGAAATTTGTGTCATATTTTGCAAGACTTTCAGCACCCATGACCCGCTTGACACGGAAGGATGTGCCATTTGTTTGGTCGGCAGAATGTCAGGCATCATTTGAGAAATTGAAGCAGAAGTTGATATCAGCGCCTATTCTTACATTGCCAGTCGGACCCGGAGGTTTTACAGTATATTGTGATGCGTCAGGTAAAGGACTTGGATGTGTCCTCATGCAGCACGGGAAGGTGATAGCATATGCATCTAGGCAGCTTCGGGACCACGAGAAGAATTACCCAACTCATATTTAGAGTTGGCGGCAGTAGTATTTGCTTTGAAGCTATGGAGGCATTACTTATATGGTGACCGAGTGGAGATGTACACAGATCATAAAAGTCTGAAGTGCATCTTTACTCAGAAGGAGCTGAACATGAGGCAGAGAAGATGGTTGGAGTTGATCAAGGATTATGACGTGGAGCTTCAGTATCATCCAGGTAAGGCTAATGTGGTAGCAGACGCTCTTAGCATAAGAGGCGGCACATTTATGTTAACAACGCAGAAGCACATCTTAGAAGACCTTCAGGAGATGGGCATCGAAGTTATACTTCCTAGCGATATAGGAGTTCTGGCAAGTCTACAAGTCCAATCTGACTTGGTAGATCGGATCAAGGCAGCTCAGGCACAAGACCCAAGGATTCAGAAGCTTAGGGCAGAATGTGAGTCAGGGCACAGAAAGGAGTTGAAAATCCACGAAGATAGTACACTTAGGTTTGGATCACGTCTATGTGTGCCTAATAGAGATATCAGACAGGAGGTTATGGCAGAAGCTCACAGTTCTCAGTATTCTGTACATCCTGGAGGGACCAAGATGTACCAAGATATCAAGCAGCACATCTGGTGGAACGGAATGAAGAGAGAGATATAGCTAGATTTGTTTTCCGTTGCTTGGTATGTCAGCAAGTGAAGGCAGAACAGCAGAGGCCAGCTGGATTATTGCAACCACTTCCCATCCCGGAATGGAAATGGGAGCATATTACAATGGACTTTGTGACCGGTTTACCGAGATCACCAAGTGGTAAAGATGCTATTTGGGTGATAGTAGATCGGCTTACAAAGGTAGCACACTTTTTTCCTTTCAGAGTAGGGCAATCTACAGAAAAGTTGGCAGAGTTGTACATGCAACAGATAGTCAGGCAGCATGGAGTCCCTGCCAGTATTGTGTCAGACAGAGATACCCGTTTCACATCACATTTCTGGAAAAGCTTGCATCATAGTCTGGGTACCAAGTTAAGATTTAGCACGTTACCATCCACAGACGGATGGGCAATCAGAAAGAACAATTCAGACTTTGAAGATATGTTGCGAGCTTGCACTCTGGATTTTGGAGGATCTTGGGAAAGCCACCTGCACTTAGTTGAGTTCTCATACAATAACAGTTATCAAGCCAGTATCCAGATGGCGCCATTTGAGGCACTATATGGTAAGAAGTGTAGATCGCCGCTTGCATGGGATGATATCGGGGAGGGAAGATGCTAGGCCCAGAAATGATTATTCAGACGATTGAAGTGATTAAGGGAATTAGAGAGCGACTTCGTGTTGCGCAGGATCGGCATCGTCATTGGGCGGACCAGCATCGTAGGCCGCTAGAGTTTTCTGTTGGGGACCACGTGTTCTTGCGGATCTCACCTACCCGTGGGGTCATTAGATTTGGCGTTCGCGGGAAGTTGAGTCCGCGATACATAGGCCCATTTGCTATTCTTGATAGGGTAGGCGATGTTGCGTATCGTTTATCCCTTCCACCTTCGTTACGAGAGGTGCATGACGTGTTTCATATATCTCAATTGCGAAGGTATGTATCGGACCCCAGCCATATCCTCGATCATTCAGAACTGGTTGTTGGTACCAACCTGTCTTACGAGGAGCAGCCTGTGTCCATCTTGGACCGAAGAGAGAAGATACTCAAGAACCGAACAATTAACCTTGTCCGGGTTGCTTGGGGTCATCACTCTTTGGGAGAGTCAACGTGGGAACGTGAGGATGATATCCGATCACGGTATCCACATCTGTTTGACTCACAAGGTATATCTTTTTCTGTGTACCTGATTGTCTTGATTCCTCATGCTTATTACCTTATGGGTAGAATTGCTTGATATCGTAAATTGATGGATTTACATATATGTTACTTGCTATGGACATTATAAAATGATTGCTTGATTAAATTTCTTGTACTTAGATTAGTTTAGCCCCGATGTTTCTATCCTGCTTGGATTTGAAATTCCGAGGACGGAATTTTTCTAAGGAGGGTAGAGATGTCACTCCCCCCGAATACGTATTTTTATACATGTACAACTAATGAGTATTTATTTAATATTTATCATGTATTATCCTGTAATTAAATTCCTTTAATTTCATGTTAATCAATTAATCTGCTCTTTAAATTTTCATGTTAATTTATTTCCTGTAATTATATTTCTGCAATTTTATTTCTATACTTTATTTCCTGCTTTTATTCTCTGCTTTAGCTAGGCTTTGGGTTCGGGATTGGCTTTGGTTGGATCCCCTACAACCCGACCCATTGGACCCATTGGACCCGGCCCAACTCCCACCTACCACCTCCCTTTCTATTTAAAGCTTACATCTCTTTCTCTCTCCTCATAAACTCATATCTCACCATTACTCCTCTTCTTCTTCTTCATTACTCTCTCCACCTACCAAACCGTAGGCAAGTACAACTTGCTCTACATGAGAACCCATGTTTTTGTAGTTCATTTATCTTCCTCGCAAGATCCTAAGAGAGTTTAGAACTTGACGTTTTTTATTTCGAAGTCTTAATTTTTGTAGATCTAAAAATAAGTTATTTTCGGAGTTTGGTGGTTTTGATCTATCAAACTTCTTTTTTTCAAGTTTTGATGGTTCTATGTTGTAGAGAGTTTTATTTTACCCAATTTTGACCTTTGGAAAGTTGGATTTGGACTTGTTTTGACCAAGTTATGGACCTTTGAAGCTTTGGGGTGCAACCATGGAGTTCTTGCTGTTTGGAGAAGACAGTGAGCAGTGTACACTAGCTTTTTAGCTTGCGTCACTGAGCTGTGCGCGCTCTTTAGCGCAGTGCAGTATGGAGTCCATACGCTACCTTTTTTAGGAAGCGTGTGTCTTGCATACGCTACCTTTTGGAGGCGTATGTCGTATGGGGTTCATACGCTACCTTTTTGGGAGCGTATGACTTGCATACGCTGACTTGAATGGTCAGGAGTCGTATGGGTTTCATACGCTACCTTTTTGGGAGCGTATGACTTGCATACGCTGACTTGAATGGTCAGGAGTCGTATGGGGTTCATACGCTACCTTTTGGGAGCGTATGACTTGCATACGCTGACTTGAATGGTCAGGAGTCGTATGGGGTTCATACGCTACCTTTTTGGGAGCGTATGACTTGCATACGCTGACTTGAATGGTCAGGAGTCGTATGGGGTTCATACGCTACCTTTTGGGAGCGTATGACTTGCATACGCTGACTTGGATGGTGAGGAGTTGTATGGAGCCCATACGCTGCCTCTTTGACTTGAGCGTACGCTGACCTTACTTACCCTGATCTTCTATAGCCCTGTATATTGATATTTTATTAGATATTTAACGTCCATTTTATATCCTTACGCCTTTTTGCATAAAACTTGCTATAATCATGATATGTTAATATTTCTGTTAAATATGGATTGTTACGTAGGATGTACCATGTGTTGTGAATTGAGCATAGATACCCCGATTGACTGGGACTTGACCTTGAGAGTTATAAACTTGACCCCATTTAATACTAATTGACTTTCATGCCTTGTCACCATTGATAATAATGGTTATCTTGACTAAATTGATCATGCGTTCCTAGTTGGAACTAAGAGACTGGCTAGTCGTCTTATTGAATTGAATGAATGAGACACGTTCATGTTATGAACTATTGTAATCGACTGGCTGATCCCGAATATTGACATACATGCACATGCAGGCTTCTATCTATTTATTTACTTATTTACTTATTTATTTTCTATAAAAGAAGTATGTGTACTTTATGGTCAAGGCATGATTACCGTGGTTAGATTTGATTGTTGCATTACGCTATGTAAGACCTGCAACCTAACGCACTGGTATCGTTGTAGAGTTGTGCATATCGTACCCCGTACGAAAGTACTCATTTGAATGACCATGATCCACGGCATGGGATTTCACTCAACGTAGGGACTATTAAGTTAAATAAATAATGATTGCATGGAGAGAATGGATTCCCGAGTTCTTACATGGCAGCCCCCCTTGGGACAAGTAGTACCCGACGGGCCGGCTGGTTCCCACAGATACTGTAAAACTGCCACACGGGCAGGAAACAGTATCTGCTTTTATTATTATTGTATATTGTATATTGACGGGCGTCCTGCTAGGGCTCGTCTAATTCATGCATGGCGCACATGATTGACTGGATAGACTAGCCTTGCTTGCACATAGTAAGAACTACGGAATCCCTAATTGCATAAATCCAGGATAACTTGGGACTCACAATAGCAAGCCGTAGGAGTTGATTGGCCGTTCAAGATGATTTGTTTGTGTACTGTACTACTCTGTTACCTAACCGGGATGATCAGAATGTCAGGACATGACGGGCCAACTTCTGTCCTTGTTTGGTTGGGAGGTTGGTTCGAAGTGTCGTGATGTGATGTGAATCCTAGTAGCAAACAGAGATTTAGTATATTCTCTTACATTACTGGTTTAGTTCTCATGTCGTGCTTCCTTGTGGTACTTGCTATTAGAGGTCTAACCTCTCTGGTTTTGCATGGCCAGATTTAGAGCCGGTCCCCGAGGATCCAGCTTACTTCTACCTCCAGGATGGTCAACACTAGAGGGATGATCGCAGGAGGACTCGAGTGGGTTCCTTACTTCACCGCTCGTTTTGTCACTTACTTTATACTTGGCCGTTTGGCACCGACATGTTAGTCGGATTGTCTTGTACTTACTTTTACATAATTGTAATTAAAGTCAGACTGCAGCTGATAATAATTGTGTATACTTTTGCTACATCAATCTGGCTATGTTTTGTAAAGCCAGATATCAAGAACATTTTGACAGAGCATTTGGGACGCCTTATTGCTTTATCTTACATGTTCTCTATTTCTGTTTCTTATTTGAATGATTGAGACAATAGATGTAATGACCATAGTAAGACTTTTATGTAGTATGCACCCCCTCGTCTGGTTAGACAGCATTGATCGTATTATACAGTATTCATCTACCCGTAATACGTAGCTGGCTGAGTCATTCCCCCGCTCTCCAGTATTCTGGTTCTGGGGCGTGACACGTAGAGCCTTCTTCTTTTACTTAATAACTCCTCCGAATATAAATCCTCGATTTCAAACTCCCGATTTATTAACTACCAATGTACATATGTCTTTGTCTTGTTCCTTGTCTTTTAACTGATATCTTCTCTATCTCGTACACAATATTATATCCCATTCTAACTTATTCTATATCATTCCACATATCGATCTACCCCAATCACATGTAATTAGCTATAGATAACCAATAATCACTTTCATCAAAGTCCTATGAATGCTCAATCCTCAAACTCTAAC
>JANAVB010030865.1:0-60073 GCA_029216955.1 Iris pallida
CACTGAAAATACTTAAATTATGCATAATGTATAAATATAGTTTTAATGTAAATAATTATTAATAATTATTGTTCTCCGATACCAAAAAATCCGATACTCCGATCCGAAACCACCGATACTACCGATATCGCCGATACGAATACTCATAGGAATAGTCCGATACCGATTCCGATTCCGATACCGATACTGTGAACCTTGGTGCAACTGAGCGGAGAAAGAGTTACAAAAGGTAAGGCTGATAGTAATAAGAACGCAGCCGTCAATAAGTCTACCAGAATATGGAGGAGGATCATAATCCATTGGAGGCTAAGGAATTGGAGAATGACACATGCATAATCTCTACCTTAACAGCATACTAGAGAAGCGTCAAGGAGCAGGGGAGGAAAATAGAATACAACAATTGGGCCAAGATCATAGGATGGGCGAAGCAGAGTCCTAATATAGACAATGATATGTTGATACACATTGCTATACTACAGAGGAAGATATGTTGGAGGGATTGGAAGAAGAAGACAACTCCAAATTAGTGGTGTATAAGACGAATGAAGGAAAGGCTAGACTCCCTTCTAATGGAAACTCGACAAGACCAGGTGTACCACACCAGGGAGAACCCAAACTGAGGAAGACTTCTTCTATAGAAGAGGGACATAATACCATACATGTTGGGGTTAGTTCTAAATTAGCGGATAAGCAGAAAGACAATCCAGATCCTCTAATAGAGGATAATCCGGATTGGAAAATGCTTCTACATCATGAAGATGCAGGGATATTGTCACGCCCCAGAACCAGAATACCGGAGAGCGGGAGAATGACTCAGCCAGCTACATATTACGGGTAGATGAATACCGTATAATATGATCAGTGCTGTCTAAAAGACGAGGGGGTGCATACTACATGAAAGTCTCACTAGGGTTACTCAACATCTATTGTCTCAATTATTCAATCAAGAAGCAGCAATAGAGAACATGTAAGATAAAGCAGTAAGGTGTCCCAAAATGCTCAGTCAAAATATTCTTGAGATCTGGCTTTACAAAACATAGCCAGATAATATAACAAGGTATACACAATCGTTATCAGTTGCAGTCTGACTTCGTTATAATTATGTAAAAGTAAGTGCAAGACTATCCGACTAACATGTCGGTACCAAGCGGAAAAATATAAAGTAAGTAGCAAAACGAGTAGGGAAGCAAGAAACCCACCCGTCTCCTCCTGCGATCATCCCTCTAGTATTGACCATCTTGGAGGTAGAAGTAAGCTGAGTCCTCGAAAACTGGCTCTAAATTTAGCCATGCAAAACCAGAGAGGTCAGACCTTTAATAGCAAGTACCACAAAGAAGCACGACATGAGAATAAACCAGTGGGTAAGAGTTAAGAATATGATAAATAGGTCTCCGCTTGCTACTGGAATTCACACAACATCACGACACTTCAAACCAACTTCCCAACCAAACAAGGACAGAAGTTGACCCGTCATGTCATGACATTCTGATCATCTCAGTTAGTTAACGAACTGAGTACAGTACATAAACAAATCAATTTAAATGGCAATTTAAACGACAATACAACTACTACGGCTTGCTAACTGTAAGTTTCAAGTTGCCCTGGAAATATGCAATAAGGGATTCCTCGGTTCTTACTATGTACAAGCAAGGCTAATCTATCCAATAATCAATTGCGCCAATCATGAACTAGACGAGTCACAGCGGGACGTCCGTCATCAATATATGTAAAAATATAAGCAGATACCACTCCCTGCCCGTGTGACAGATGTGCAGTATCTGTGGAAACCAGCCGGCATGTCGGAAAACTAATTATTCCGAGATGACTGCCATGTAAGAACTCAGGAATCCATTCTCTCCATGCAATTGTTATTTTGTTTAACTTAACAGTTCCTATGTTAATTGAAATCTCATGTCGTGGATCATGGTCATTCAGAATGAGTACTTTCGTACAGAGTACGATATACACAACTCTACAACGATGCCCGTACGGTTAGATTGTAGGTCATACATAGCGTAATGCACAATCAAATCAAGCCACAAAATAATCATGTCTTGACTGTAAGGTACACATGTTGCTTTTATAGAAACAAGCTGAAGTCTGCACGTGTCCATATACCAATGTTCGGAATCGGCTAGTCGATTGCAATGGTTCATATTTAATATGAACGTATCTCATTCAATTTCAATAAGACGACTAGCCAGTCTCTTAGTTCCAACTAGGAACGCATGATCAATCATTAGTCAAGGTAACAATCAATGTGAATTCGTGATAAGGCATGAAAGTCAACTAGCATTTGGTATGGTCGAGTCTATAGCTCTCGGGGTTAAGTTCCAGTCATTCTGGGCATCCATAAATCAATCAAGACACTGTGCACTCTTCACACAACAATATGTATTAAAAATATTAACATCTCATGATTATATCGAGTTTATGTCAAAAAGGCATAAGGATATAATAAGGGGTGCCATGTATGCCAATGGAGTACGCTCAATGCAATACGCCAAGCCAAAGAAGTACGCCCAATGAAATACGCGTAAAGAAATTTACGCGTGAGGGAAGTTTACGCATAAAGGAATAAAGCTTACGCGTAAAGGAGTGCGGTCAATAAAGGAATAAGGTTACGCGTAAAACTTGCCTTACGCCAAGCTAGAGGAGTACGCGTAAAGAATAGAGTTACGCGTGAAACTTGTACGCGTAAAGAATAGAGTTACGTGTAAAGGAAATAACGTTATGCCTGAACTTGTATGCGTAAAGAGTTAAAGTTTACGCATGAATGAATACACGTAAAGGATAATGTTATACGTGAAACATTGTATGCGTAAAGAGTAACAAAATGCGTAAAGGGATATGCGTAAAAAGTGGGAACTCATGTTACACGTAAATTAGTACGCGTAAAGAAATAACATTATACGTGAAAGAATACGCGTAAAGAAATACGCCAATGCCATAGTAGACTTGCGTAACCCAGATTCATGCTGACACGAATGATCGTGGACGTAGCTTGATGTTACGCGGGCACGTATAAACGTAGGCGTAGAGAACCTCCAGAACTCTAAATTCTATGAAACCTTCAATCGAAGCCAAAAATGGGACTTCCATGGATCAAAATGGGGTATAACACAAATCTCAACAACCTGGAATGCTCAAAATTTTGGAAATAAGAAAGTTTGAGAGATCAAAACCATTAAAATCCGAAAATAGCAAATTTCTAGATCTACAAAAATAAAACTTCTAAAATGAAAAATGCCAAGTTCTAAACTATCTTAGAATCATGAGAGGAAGATAAATGAAACATAAAAATGGATTCTCATGTGAAAGCAAGATGCACTTGCCTAAGCTCTTGGTAGGTGGAGAGGTTATGGAGAAGAAGAAGTGTAAATGAGAATGAATGAAAGAGAGAAATGGTTGGACTTTAAATGAGATGGTGGTAGGTAGAGGTTGGTTGGGTTCATGATGAACCATCCTGAACCAAAACAAACCAACCCTAGCCGAACCCAAGACAAAGCAAAAGCATAAAATAAAATACAAAAAATAATTAGCGTAAATTTAAAGGAATTAAATACAAAATAAATGCATGATAAATATTAAATAATACATTCAAGCAGTACACGTATTAAAATATGTATTTTGGGAACGGAGAGTGACAGATATTGTATGTTCAGTTTGGTAAACAATTTCAAGAAGATGGAAAACTCCTCCATCTACGGGTGAGTCTACGAAATGCTAGGGGAACCCGCCCAAGAGTCTTAATGTAGTCCTTGTCTGGAATGTTAGAGAAGCAAATCCATGGGCAGGTGGAGCTCGATTAAAACATCTACTTGATTATCAGTGCAATATTGGTATAATTCTAGAATCAAAGATCAGATCGACTAGACTGATTGAGTCTCATATCCCTCGTAATTGGGTATCGGCGCACAATCTCTTGATGGGTTCTATGGCGCATATTTGGGTCATGTGGGAGACAAATACGTGGCAGGGAGTAGTTCGTTTTGAATCTGAAAAACTATTAGCGATGGTATTCTCTAATAAATGTGGACTTAAACTTTTGGTGGGAGCAGTATATGGCTACAATCATAGACGTTGCCGGCTTCAATTGTTGAAGGATATTATTGTAGTTAGCCAATACATGGGCCGCCATATGCCGTTTCTTTTGATGGGTGATTTCAACGCTATGATTAGTGTAAATGAAAAACGGGGAGGTCGACTGGTCCCTGACTCTATTCTAGAAGATTTTCAAAATTGTTTGCTTAGATCGGGTTTGCTTTGTTTGAAACCGAATGGACTTATATGGTCCTAGAATAACCAATCTTTGAATAATCTCATATACTGTCAACTTGATCCGGCATTGGGTAACCAAATGTGGTTTAATACCTTTCCCGTATTGATTGTTGAGGGATGCCAACAACCACTAATGATCATTCTTCGCTCTTGGTTCGAATTATTCTTCCGTCTGCTTCTAAAAAGCTGTCGTTCAAATACAATAATTCGTGGCATCTTCAAACGGGCTATAATGAGATAATGCTTGATTGTATGAGTCAGTCAAAGGAGGGCTTTGCCCAATATGGGTTGTGTGGCCTTTTAAAGGATGTGAAGGCTTCACTTAAGATATGGAATCAACAGTGACACAAATTAAATCTCAGGGAGAAGACTCAGCAACTAGAAGAACGTCAAAAAGGCACAGTCATTTTCGGATAATTCGATCTCCTAAACGCAAGAAAAATGCTCCGGAGGGAGGTCAATTTGCTTCAGTATATAAAGGATGTTCAAATTCAACGACACGCCAAATGTGACTGGCTTAAGGAATGTGATAAATGCTCTAAATTCTTTTACGGAGTCATAAAAGTCCGACAACACCGTAGTCATATTTCCAAACTGATTAGCAAGACTGGAGAAGATATTTCTGATGTACATGATATATCCAGTAAGTAGTCAATTTCTATCGGGAGCTATACAACTAGGAGGACTACAAAGAGGTATTCCCTTCTTTGTTTTGTAAAAGAATTGTTACGTCATCATGTAATGATTTTCTTCGACAACCTATTACTATGGTAAAAATTTAGGATATTGTTAAAAGTGTGAAGTCGAATAAATCTCCGAGGCCAGATGGTTTTTTTGCCAAATTTTTTTCAACTTTATTGGAATAATCTCAAAAGTATGGTCTTTGATGCAGTGCAAGAATTCTTTCGTACCGAAAAACTTCTGAAAGAATTGAATCATACTTTTCTTACTTTGATTCCTAAAAAGAAGGGGCTACTTCTCTTACGGACTTTCGGCCCGTCGCTTGTTGTAATTTGTTTACAAAATTATTACTCATATTATGTGTAAGAGAATGCAGGATATTATGCCAGGGCTAATCTCTTCAAATCAACCGGCGTTTGTTCGAGGCAGAATTATTTCAGAAAATTACCTTCTTGTATAGGAGCTGGTTTAAGACTTTAACAGACCGGGGGGGAGGGGTGGGGTGATAAAGCATGTATCAAACTCGATCTTCGAAAAGCTTATGACACGATGAACCGAAGATTTTTATGCCATTTGATGAGGGATATGGGTTTGGCTCCTGGTGGGTTCATAGGGTGGAGGAATGTATTTTGTCATCAACCTTCTGTGTTATGATAAAAGGTCAACCATATGGGTTTATCTCCAGTAACAGATGTTGACCCAAACTGGATCACAGTCAACCAAATATTGATAACTTAACAGTATGATACTTCTCATGATTCAATATGACACATCAAGTTAGAACTCGATACAAGATGGACGTCGTCAAATCTCCTACAGTGTACTCATAGTCTGAGTATGTATCATTTTATCTTTATTGAGTCTAGAATGATGTAAGCTGACTTCGCACTGAGTACTTTTGGCTTAGAACACTTATCCCTAACACTACATCAAAGAAGCCCAAGCTCCACCAAGCCAAACAAAGCCCAAAGGCCATTCTGTCACCTAGGAGGCAGAGTTCGGGCCGAACTCTGCCGCCGCACAGAGTTCGGGCCGAACTCTGCCCCCTGATTTCTAGAAGCTATTTTTTAGGGTTACCAATTGCTAGCTGGTACAAAGGCCATATTTTTGAATTTTGAGGACAGAATTCTGGCCTAATTCTGCCTTCCAGACTAGTATATATAGGGCATGATTTCAACCATTTTCATTCGTCTTTTCATCTCATCTTATCTTCTCCTATAGCCTCATACAAGCCAAAACCTTCCCATCTACTAGCTAAGCTTCCTAAGCCTAAAAATGCTCAGTGCTATTCAGTTAGAAGTTTGTGCAAGAGTCAGATAAAGTTGCTTAGAAAATTCCAAGTGTCGCCCCAGCGATCTTTGTAAGAAGTTGACGTGCTCTTCTAAGTAAAGGCACGTGGTGCAACTACTATTTCACAAATAGTGGACTTCAATCCTGAGTAAGAGTTCTCAGGCCTGGACTAGTCCTCCACGAAAAAAACCAGGTTAAAATTGCTGTGTTTGTATATGCTCGCTTGATCTTTATTATTTTTGCATTCAATTCTCTGATTATATTTGTTTGTGATAGAGTTAAATTTTATTTGGATATTTTCGACACAAACTCTATTCACCCCCCTCTAGAGTTGCCTACACATTCTTCAATTGGTATCAGAGCAAGGACTTTATTGTTAGGCTTGACATCCTTAGAGTAGATCCTTGTTTATTTGTGTGTGGCATCGTATTTCTCTTCCTCAGATAAAAGGGTTTTACTTCTAGTAGCATGGACAATAATGTTTCTTCTAAATACAAGAAATGCTCTAAGTGGAAAGCTATGGCTAAACAATCCTTAGAGATTCTTGAGAACTTTCATTCTACAAATGAAGAACTTTTAGAAAAGGTCATTAATTTAGAAGAATCTAGTAAGTTTTTGAGAAATGAAAACAACGATTTATTATCTAGACTTGACTCTCAAAACTTATCTTTTATTTCTTTAAAGAGTTTGAATGATTCTTTAATTTTGAAAATCAAATCTCTTTCTTCGTCAAGAATATCTTAAGAAGCAAGCACATAAGCTAAATCATTTGCATGATTCTTCTATTGACTCTTTAAAGAAACAAAATGATGATTTTATTTCTAGAATTGTTGAAAAAGAGAATTATGCTTTAAATGCTAAATTTGATTCGCTTACTTGTTTGCATAATGATTTGCTGTTAGAACATGATATTCTTGTGAGCCCCTGATTTGTTTTTCAATTTATTTAATTAGTATTAAATTAGCTTTTTATGTCATTTTTAGCCTTAAAATATTTACTATAATTTTTAGGAATTTTTCTAAAATTTTTAAATAAGTTTTAAATGAGTTTTAAATGCTAAAATGTTATTTTGTAATTTTTTATAATGTTTTTAATGCATTTTGTAATTTATTAAATTGTTTAGATATCGGTTTACAATTTTCTATTTGTTCATGCAAATTTTATTTGCATATAATAGCGGCGGAGGGGATTTGCAAATTTTATTTGCATATGGCTACTGATTAGGGGCCTAGTTGCAAACCTAGAAATCTAGGGACTGTTTTGTAAAACAGTCGTCACTCCCCCCCCCCACGACTGACCGGCCACCTGGCCCCGACGACCGGCGGATATTTCCCCTTTTTTGGCCGACCACCGCCTAAAAATGCCTATAAAAAACCCCCCTTCGACCCCCCAGACAAAACCCTAGCTCTACCAACCACCACGACCACCGTAGTCTTTCGTCTCCGACGAAAACCCTAGTCCTAAACCCTATCTCTGGCCACCCCACAGTGCCACCTTCCTAACTACCCTCACAGCCCCCAACCACCGCCGATGAGCTCACCACGCTGAGACGCGATGATCGCCGCCCAAGCGCCACCGCCGCGACGCCTCCGCCGCTGTCCAGCCCCTTCAAAACCTCTCCAGCAAATCGAACACGTGAGTAGCGGTGTCGAAAGCATGTCGTGCGTGTCTCGTGTTTGACGTATGTTGTTCGTCGTGTCCTGACGAATACGAAGGTAGGACTGGATATGAGTTTCATGGCCCGTACGTGTCGTGCTTAGCACGGACACGTAGAATCCTGTGTCCCTAACTGTCCGGACACATGATCGATTTTATTATATTTTTTATATATAATATTTAACCTAACCTAAATAAAACTAACCTAAACCTAACTCTAACATAACCATCGGACTGACCCCCTGGCCAGCCCGACCCAGTCTAACCCCCCCCCCCCCCCCCCCCCCCCCCCCCCCGCGCAGTGGGCCGAGTTCGAGCCATGCTGCTGCGTTTATTTCTTTTTCTTTTCCTTTTTCTTTTTCTGTTTTCTGTTATTTATATATATATTTATATATATATATAATATATATATATGTATATACTGTATATATGGCAGTATTTTATATATGTATATATATTTTTATAGTTAGTAAATTTTATATATATATTTGTATTTATAATATATGTATATTTTCATGTGTATATATATTATTATTACTATTTATATATATATATACAATTTGTATATGTATATATACTTTATTTAAGTATTTCTTATATATATATGTACTTTTAACATATGTATGTATATATTCATTTTGTATAAATTTTACCTTATTAAATATTAATATTTATTTTGTACTTTTACCAATTTGTATTTTAGTGTATTTAAATTACTGCAACCATTTAGTGTCCAAGCCTAGCATGGGTTTTTGGGCCCAAATGTTTGCACACATTCAAGACCTGTACAAGTCATATTGGACTTGATTCACGGCCTTGGGTCCTGTATTTGAACTTTGGTTCAAATTATATACATGGACAAAATACGCAGATAATTAATTAATTAATTTAATTGTGTGCAATGCTGTTTTTTTGAATTTCTAAAATACTTAAAGTATTGCTAAATTCTGGAAAAATAGTATTTAGATACTATGTTAATTTAGCTAATTTAGTATAATTTTTATAGTATTTAATTTACAGTTTTGCCACTAGTTTGGCATATGAAACCAAAACTCATTTTCTTATACTTAGGAAAACTGATTTTTATAAAATACTTGTACTGGTTAATGAATTCCAAAAAATTATAATAAATTTCTATGATTAACGAGTATCATTTTGGTACTTTACTTTAAATAAAATAAGCTTTTTGTCTATCTCAAAAATTGTTAAACACGATGATCATTTGATTTATTTATTGATTAATTACGACTTGTAACTTTTGGTATTATTTTGAGTTTTAGCCGTATTAAACCTCACCCCTCACTAGTGTAAAGACCCTAGAAAGTTAGTTAAAGTAGTGTGTCACCCCACATTGGTCTCCTATACTAAATCATCATTTTGGCTAGGTGCCCAGTCACAAGTGTTTCACCCATTAGTGTCATAGTGTTTTAGCTTAGTGTAAAAACTAAGTTTATGTATTTATTTCTACAGAGATGAGTTACCAGACATCTTAGCACTTTTATCGTAGCTTACTTTGCTTTGCTTTGCTAGAGGCAAGTACTTTCTACAAACTTTACATATTGTCACATAAATGAACTGCTAATCCAACCATGTTAAATGCTGATCCTTGGGGTAGCAAGTTAAAATATCACATGTTGTACTTTCCATTACTACCATGTTTAAAAGTCTTTATGTATCTCTTACATGATTAGAACCTGGGTTATGGGGAAACTAATAGTTGAGTACGTGATCATACCCCTCTACAGTACCGAGCAAAGTTTTATTTTATATGTTACTGCGCCGTAGGCCTTTATCTCAAAGCTGTATTTGTACGTATGTAGATCTACCGCCTTTACACTTGTACATATGTATATTTTTTACATGTACCCCTGCACATTGTACATCTATTGACCGATCACGTACCTGCTATAGTTTTAAACATACATATACATCTGTCTCTATGACATATGTATCCTTGCCATATAGACTATGTAATGCCATGTTTCCAGTTATTCCTCTTATGTTCATTTCCATGTTTTATATGCTAGTTTGTTAGATTCTGTACTTGCTCCGTCCTGACAGGATAACGTTTGGTGTCCTTACTGAGGAGGAGTTACTCTGCTACTCATATTATGGAGATACTGCCGAGGATCCGGCTTTGCCATACGAGGATGTTCCTGCAGGAGACTCGTCTAGTTTGTATAGCTGTTTGGGATATTTAGTATAGTTATGTATTAGGTTACTATTTTGTAACTGGATATGTATCCAGTTTTACATTTCAGATCACTTGTACTTTGGACTTATTTCTATATGAGACAACTTTTGTTTTGGAGCATTTATGACTTTTATTCACTTATAGAACTGTTAGCACATTTAGTCTTATTGTTGTCTTTAGAACAGCTTACTACGTTTATCTCAAACGTAGGCTGGGCATGACTCGGCCTGGCCCAACAATTTGGTAGCGGATCGTGACATATTTTTAGAGGTAGCCCATGCAGGTCCTGACTAAATTGTTTGGTTACATTATTGTACCAAGCATGCCTGCAATTAAGAACTTAAGGTAATTAGACAACATTAGGAATGACGCTTAGAACACCTAGAGGAATTCTAGGATTGCAACATAGGAAATACATCACATGTTTGCTATTATGATTAGATTTTCTTGTCTATGATTGTTTACTTTAACAAGTCCTTATAAATCCTTTTTATTTTAAATAGATGGTGCTTACTCGTTTATCCCAGTATGTTACACCCGAGAATGGGCCCTCCTTATCCAGTCAGCTGACCAGTTGACTGATACACCTCCACCTACCACACTCCCCCACTCCACAAATCAAACCTAGATACCACAACCACCTTCCACATCACAGGCCCAGCAGGACCCAATACTTCCACCACCCCCTATCACTATACCTACCAGGCTTCCATCACACTCGACGGGAACCAGCTGCTCACTCTGATTCAGGGGTTCCTAACAACCATCAGGAGTAGACTACCCTACTCCGCCAGAGCATGGAGCGTTCTGAGGAACGTCCGTGGTTCCACCACATGTAGAACCACGGCAGAGAGCGGGGACGATTAAGGACTTCATGGGTCTGAATCCCAAGGAGTTCTCAGGGACTGAGGGCATAGTAGTAGCAGATGACTGGCTAGACTCGGTAGAGAGGAAGCTTCTTGGAGTTAGGATGCCGGATGACCTCCAAGTCGAGGCAGCGGGATTTCTGCTGATAGACTTGGCAGGAGTTTGGTTCCGGAATGAGCCGTTGTTTGCGAGAGGGACAGCCACTTGGGATCAGTTCAAGACCCAGTTCAAGAAGAAATTTTCTCGACCACTGCTAGAGTAGCCATGGGGCTACGATTCCAGAACATCCAGCAGGGGAACCGTTCTGTTGATGAGTATGCGGCAGAGTTTAGTCGTCTGAGCCGTTTCGCTCCTAGTCTGGTTGCAGATCCAGAGGAGATGACCCATAGGTTTTGCCATGGTCTAGTTCCAGACATTGGCATTCTTCTAGTGGCGAACGGTACGACTGACTACTACCAGAGCCTAGAGTTGGCCCGGAGCATCGAGGAGCATCTTCTGTCTAGTAAGAGGTCGGCTTCTGTACATTATGAGGGACCATCCAAGCGTCAGGCTTTCCAGCAGAGAGCACCGACCCGCACCAGCAGACTTACCGTCCCCTTACCACATCATCAGACCCCGCCAATTAGAGCCCCGGGACCCCGATAGCAGCAGCAGCAGAAGGGAGCTATATGTTCTTTCTGCGGAAGACCAGGTCATGACTTCGCCATCTGCAGGAAGAGGTTGGGTCAGTGTTTGGCTTGTGGGTCTGCCACCCATCAGCTTCGGAACTGCCCAGTAGCGAAGCCTAGAGAATCGCTCCCGACTCAGCAGCAGAGGTTTGGGCAGCATCTGCAGCAGCAGAAGGGACCTCAGGGGAAGGTTTATAGCCTAGCCCTTGAGCCAGAGCCGGAGCAGGTTTCAAGCCAGATTACTTAGCTGACGTCATTACAGGTCATGTTTATTTACATACTTTTTTAGCTCTATGCTTGTTTGATTCTGGTGCATCTCATAGCTTCCTGTCATTAGAGTTTATGCATGAACATCACTTAGTATCTACACCTACTGCGGAGATTAGTAGAGTAATGATGGGAAGAGGACCAGTGCCTATTAGAGCTAGCTATAGATGCTCTATTACTATAGCCAGGAGAGAGTTTGAGGGGCGATTCTTTGTGATGCCACTCCCGGTTATAATCATATTGGGGATGGACTGGCTTAGCTATGCCCATGCATCTATAGATTGTCATGAGGGTAGTATTTTGTTCAGTCCCCCGGGCACAGCACCATTCAGAGTCAGGAGGACAGGGCCGGAGATCAGCCTAGAGCCGAACTGTTGTGCAACAGTTGGGGACATAGCACCACCACAACCCTATCATTAGGAGTTTATGGATGTATTTCCAGAGGATCTTTCAGGACTTCCGTCTGACAGAGATGTGGAATTCACTATAGATTTAGTGCCGGGTTCATCACCAGTATTCCGGGCTTGCTATAGTGTGAATCCCAAGGAGGCCATAGAGATGAAAGAGCAGATTGATGACCTGTTAAAAAAGGGTTTCATTCGATCCAGTGCTTCTCCATGGGGAGCGCCAGTGCTCTTTGTGCCTAAGAAGAATAGTACAGTCCGGTTATGCATTGACTACCGGGCCTTGAATGCCATCACCATCAAGAACAATATCCTCTGCCCAGGATAGATGATTTGTTCGACCAGTTGAGTGGGGCGAAGGTGTTTTCCAGGATAGACTTGAGATCCGGGTACCACCAGGTGAAGGTTAGGGCAGCAGACATCCAGAAGACGGCGTTCAACACGAAGTACAGGCAGTACGAGTTTCTGGTGATGCCATTTGGCCTCACAAATGTGCCACTGTCTTTATGAATTTGATGAATAAGACATTTCACCAGTATCTGGATAAGTTCGTCGTAGTGTTTATCGACACATCCTGATATACTCGAAGACGCCAAAGGAACATGCCGAGCACTTGCGGATAGTTTTGGGAATTCTGAGGCAGAGAGATTGTTTGCCAAGTTGCCGAAGTACGAGTTCTTTTTAGACCGAGTGGAGTTTCTCGGCCATGTAGTTACTGGAGATGGAATCTCGGTGGATCCCAAAAGATTGCTGCAGTGAGATATGGAAGGCTCCGACGTCAGTTTCAGAGATCAGGAGCTTTCTGGGTTTAGCAGGCTATTATAGAAAGTTCGTCCAGGACTTTTCTAGGATAGCTGAACCCATGACGAAGCTGACGTGAAAGGATGCGAGTACATCTGTCAGAGGACTGCCGACAGCGTTTGAGGAGCTGAAGAGGAGGCTGACGACCGCTCCAGTTCTGGCATTACCTTCAGGTTCTGGGTTTCACCATATACAGCGATGCTTCTGGGAAGGGGCTAGGATGTGTCCCAGCAGCATGGGAAAGTGATTGCTTATGCATCTAGGCAATTGGGACTCATGAGAGAATTATCTTACCCATGACCTAGAGTTAGCTGCGGTGATCTTTGCACTCAAGTTATGGAAACATTACTTATACGGAGAGCGTGTGGAAATCTTTACTGACCACAAAAGCTTGAAGTATGTGTTCACGCAGAAAAGAGCTGAACATGAGGCAAAGACGATGGTTGGAGTTGATGAAAGACTTCAACATCGATTTACAGTATCACCCCGGAAATGAAATGTGGTGGCGGATGCTGAGCAGGCATCCGATGGCATGGTACCTGATGATGATGGCATTTGTGGGAGGATCTGGAGAAGCTCGGCATCGACTAGTTCGGCCAGGATCAGTGATACAGATATGGCGCTTGACATTCAGTCAGGTTTGATGGAGCAGATCCGGGAGGACAGTCTACAGATGAGAGCCTTGCAGACTTTGAGCCCAGGCGTTAGCTGGATTGCTGGATGACTTACTATAGCAGAGGATGGATCCTTGAGGCATCGCAGTCGACTGTGCATGCCGAAGGAAGAGCTGGTAGAGGCAGTCTTGCAGGAGGCGCACCGATCGAGATATTCTATTCACTGGTGCTAACAAGATGTACCGTGACTTGGGAACATCTTTGGTGGTACGAGATGAAGAGGGATGTATCACGTTTCATCTTGAGATGCCTAGTTTGCCAGCAGGTCAAGGTGGAGCGCCAGAGGCCAGCTGGTTTGTTGCAGCCGTTACCCATTCCCGAGTGGAAGTGGGAACATATTACGATGGACTTCGTCTCAGGGCTTCCTCGTTCCCAAGGAGGGAAGGATGCCATTTGGGTCATCGTGTACAGGCTGACGAAGTGTGCGCACTTCATACCCTTCAAGGGGGGCTTTCACCGAGAAGTTGGCGGAGCTATACATGCAGCAGATAGTTCGTCTGACGGAGTGCCAGTGAGCATCGTGTCGGACAGAGACAACAGATTCACATCCCACTACTGGAGGAGCTTACAGGAGCAGTTGGGCAGTAGGCTCAAGTTCAGTACGACGTACCACCCGCAGACAGATGGGCAGTCCGAGAGGACGATACAGACACTGGAGGATATGCTGAGGACCTGCGTGCTGGACTTTGGAGGATCTTGGTAGAGCCATCTGCACTTGGTAGAGTTTTCATACAACAACAGCTACCAAGCAGTATCGGTATGTCTCCTTTCGAGGCGCTATATGGACGACGATGCCGTACACCGCTCTTTTGGGATAATGTTGGAGACAGAGTTATGCTTGGGCCAGAGATGATCACGGATGCAGCAGAGAAAGTCGGGATGATCAGAGACAGGCTCAGAGTAGCCAGGACAGGCAGAAACACTGGGCTGATGCTAGTCGCAGATGATGGAGTTCGCAGACGGTGATATGGTGCTAGTGAAGATATCACCTACTAGAGGGACGTTCGGTTCGGACGAGGAGGGAAGCTGAGCCCCAGATACATCGGGCCATTCGAGGTACGCGGCAGGATCGGAGAGGTAGCTTACAGGATTGCACTTCCACCCAACCTAGCAGGAGTTCACGATGTCTTTCACGTATCTCAGCTGAGGAGATATGTTCCAGACCCCAGTCATGTGCTAGATCATTCAGAGTTGGAGGTCGGACCGAGCCTTACAGTCTCTGAGCAGCCAGTGGAGATATTAGACAGGAGAGAGAAGAGGCTGAGGAACAAGGTTATACCCCTAGTACGAGTAGCTTGGAGCCATCACTCCCCAGGTGAATCTACTTGGGAGGAGAGTCGGACATGAGGGAGAAATACCCTTACTTGTTCGATCCAACCGCTGCGAGGGAACCACCCGTTCCCGCTTGATACCTTAGAGGTTAGTTTCGATCGCAGCCTTAGTCATTTGTTACATTGCTTGCTATGTTAGAATATTGTAGGGTCTTCAATCCTTGTGAATTTCGAGGACGAAATTTTTCAAGGAGGGAAGACTTGTGAGCCCCTATTTTTTTCAATTTATTTAATAGTGTTAAATTAGTTTTTATGTCATTTTTAGCCTTAAAATATTTAATTGATTTTTAGGAATTTTTTAGAATTTTTAAATAAGTTTTAAATGAGTTTTAAATGCTAAAAAGTCATTTTATAATTTTCTAAAATGTTTTTAATGCATTTTGTAATTTATTAAATTGTTTAGATATCGGTTTGCAATTTTCTATTTGTTCATGCAAATTTATTTGCATATAATAGCTGCGGGAGGGGATTTATAAATTTTATTTGCATATGGCTACTAATTAGGGGCCTAGTTGCAAAACCTAGAAATCTAGGGACTGTTTTATAAAACAGTCGTCACTCCCACCCCACGACCGACCGGCCACCTGGCCCCGACGACCCGGCGATATTTTCCCCTTTTTCCGGCCGACCACCGCCTCAAAAATGCCTATAAAAACCCCCTTCGACCCCCCAGACAAAACCCTAGCTCTACCAACCACCACGACCACCGTAGTCTTTCGTCTCCGGTGAAAACCCTAGTCCTAAACCCCAACTCGGCCACCCCACAGCGCCACCTCCCTAACTACCCTCACAGCCCCCAACCACCGTCGACGAGCTCGCCACGCTAAGACGCGACGATCGTCGCCCAAGCGCCACCCGCGACGCCTCCGCCGTCGTCCAGCCCCTTCGAAACCTCCCCAGCAAATCGGACACGTGAGTAGCGGTGTCGAAAGCGTGTCATGCGTGTCTCGTGTTTGACGTATGTTGTTCGTCGTGTCTTGACGAACACGAAGGTAGGACTGGACACGAGTTTTATGGCCCGTACGTGTCGTTTAGTACGGACACGTAGAATCCTGTGTCCCTAACTGTCCGACACAGGATCGATTTTATTATATTTTTATGTAATATTTAACCTAACCTAATAAAATAACCTAAACCTAACTCTAACACAACCATCCGACTGACCCCTGGCCAGCCGACCCAGTCTAAACCCCCCCCCCCCCCCCCGGTGCGTAGTGGCCGAGTTCGAGCCATGCTGCTGCGTTTATTCTTTTTTTTTCTGTTTTCTGTATATTATATATATCTATATATATATTATTATATATATATATATTATATATATTAGTATATATATATGTATATACTGTATATTGGCAGTATTTTTATATATGTATATATATTTTATTAGTAAATTTTTATATATATATATTTGTATTTAATACATATAGTATATATGTATATATTTTCATTGATATATATTATTATAATATACTATTATATATACAATATTTGATGATATATACTTTATAATTAAGTATTTCTTAATATATATATATTGTACTTTTAACATATGTATGTATATATTCATTTTGTATAAATTTTACCTTATTAAAATATTAATATTTATTTTGTACTTTTACCAATTTGTATTTTAGTGTATGTAATTACTGCAACCATTTAGTGTCCAAGCCTAGCATGGGTTTTTGGGCCCGAATGTATTTTCACACATTCAAGACCTGTACAAGTCATATTGGACTTGATTTATGGCCTTGGGTCTTGTATTTGAACTTTGGTTCAAATTATATACATGGACAAAATACGCAGATAATTAATTAATTAATTTCAATTGTGTGCAATACTATTTTTGAATTTCTAAAAATACTTAAATTATTGCTAAAATTTTGGAAAATAGTATTTAGATACTATGTTAATTTAGCTAATTTAGTATAATTTTTATAGTATTAATTTACAGTTTTGCCACTAGTTTGACATATGAAACCAAAACCATTTTCTGTATACTTAGGAAAACTGATTTTTATAAAATACTTGTACTAGTTAATGAATTCCAGAAAAATTATGATAAATTTCTATGATTAACGAGGATCATTTTGGTACTTTACTTTAAATAAAAATAAGCTTTTTGTCTATCTCAAAAATTGTTAAAACACGATGATCATTGATTTATTTATTGATTAATTATGACTTGTAACTTTTTGGTGTTATTTTGAGTTTTAGCCGTATTAAACCTCACCCCTCACTAGTGTAAAGACCCTAGAAAGTTAGTTAAAGTAGCGTGTCTCCCACATTGGTCTCCTATGCTCAATCATTATTTTGGCTAGGTGTCCAGTCACTAGTCGTGTTTCACCAATTAGTGTCCTAGTATTTTAGCTTAGTGTAAAAACTAAGTTTGTGTATTTATTTCTACAGTGACAAGTTACCAGACATCTATAGCACTTTTATCGCAGCTTGCTTTGCTAGAGGCAAGTACTTTCTACAACTTTATTAGTCACATAAATGAACCGCTAATCCAACCATGTTAAATGCTGATCCTTGGGGTAGCAAGTTAAAATATTACATGTTGTACTTTCCATTACTACCATGTTTAAAACAGTCTTTATGTATCTCTCACATGATTAGAACCTGGATTATGGAGAAACTAATAGTTGAGTACGTGATCATACCCCCTCTACAGTACCGAGCAAAGTTTTATTTTATATGTTACTGCGCCGTAGGCCTTTATCTCAAAGCTGTATTTATACGTATATACATCTACCGCCTTTACACTTATACATATGTATATTTCATTTACATGTGCCCCTGCACATTGTACATCTATTGACCGATCACGTACTGCTACAGTTTTAACATTACATATACATCTGTCTCTATGACATATATCCTTGCCATGATAGACTATGTGATGCCATGTTTCCAGTTATTCCTCTTATGTTCATTTCTATGTTTCATATGCTAGTTTGTTAGATTCAATACTTGCTCCCGTCTTGACAGGATAACGTTGTAGGTGTCCTTACTGAGGAGGAGTTACTCCGTGACTCATATTATGGAGATACTGCGAGGATCCGACTTTGCCATACGAGGATGTTCCTGCAGGGAGACTCGTCTAGTTTGCATAGCTGTTTGGGATATTTAGTGTAGTCATGTATTAGGCTACATATTTGTAACTGGACATGTATCCAGTTTTACATTTTAGATCACTTGTACTTTGGACTTATTTCTATATGAGACGACTTTTGTGTTTGGAGCATTTATGACTTTTATTCACTTATAGAACTGTTAGCACATTTAGTCTTATCCTGTTGTCTTTAGAACAGCTTACTACGTTATCTCAAACGTAGGCTGACATGACTCGGCCTGGCCCAACAATTTGGGTAGCGGGTCGTGACAATTCTTAAGATCAAATCCATGCATGCTCACTCTAGAGATATTCATCTTCTAGTATGTCACATATTCATAATCATGCTCATTCCGATACATGTGCACACACTAGTATTAGGTGCTTCTATTGCTCTCGTATTGTACACATAAGTGTAACTTGTCCTATTCGTAGGAGTTTTTCTACTAAGGCTAGAGTAAATAGTATATGGTCCCTAAAGCTAACAAATGTGGATCTAAGTTTATTTGAATACCAAAGTCTTCGTCTAATGTTGTAGGTAGAGACTTATATCAGAATATAGCACCGATGAGCGTGTTGGTGGTTGCAAAGTTCAAAGGTCATCTTCCAAGCAATTGTACCAACACAAGTGTGGTCACCAGAGCCACTTTGGTAACATGCTAAACGGTTCTCTTTAAATGGTTTATATTTGTAGAATCTAGCATGTTTCTTTTGATGTCTTACTACTAGCTCATATTGATATCCTTTAGTTTCTTATAATATAAATCAATATGAGATATAATACTAGCATGCTTCGTTAATTTTCTTATTATTACTTTTATCTAGCATGACTAGTTACTTAGCTTAAATGATTAGTTCATACTATGTAGTTTATCACCCTTTTTTTTATTAGTGTGACACATGTATATATGCATGCTCGTTATTCTTAATCTTTATTTATAAAGCATGCATATCACTCTACTAGGACCTTGGTTTGATTTGAGTTAATTTTAACTCTCCGTTATTAAAAGTTTTGAGATAGTTACTTCTTGCCGATTTTTATTTATATTTATCTCAATCGTATTTGTGAATATATGTATTACTTCTTGCCTATATGTATTACTTCTTGCCTATTTGATATATATATATATAAATATATATATATATAAATAAAAAAATAATATATATATATTATTATTATTTATTTATTTATTATTATATTTATTTTATTATTATATATATTTATATATATATATATATATCTTATATAAAAATAAAAAAAAAAAATATATATATTATATATATAATATATTAATATTTTTTTTTTTTTTTTTTTTTTTTTTTGTGGGGGGGGGGCGGGGAGGGGGGGTGGGGGTGGGGGGGAGCCCGGGGGGGGCAGGGAGGGGGGGGGGGTTTGTCCGGCAGCGGGTGCCACCCGGGGCCGGCCAAAGCCGCCCAGCCACCCCGGGTGGAAGGGGGGCTCGAACCCAGCCCACCCCTAGGGGAGCCAACCCTCCTAACCACAAGAGCTAGGCCCGCCGGACATATATATATTTATATATATAATATATATATATATATATGGTTTTTATCTATACGATTCCAACTGCTGATATTTATTTATTCAACACATTTAAGTTGGAATGTTGAGAGAAATGTTTATTAGTGTCTTGTTCATAACTTTATGGATGTTCTTTTAAGAATTGCTTGGTTTTATGCTTTATCTTACTTGTTAAAATCATCGTACTTATTAGTGTATATTTTGAGCATGTATCTTCTATATATTTATCTCCATAAGTGCATTATGAAAATGTTTGTTTTGAAAACATTATTAGCAAATTTTGATGATCATTCTTTCATTATTATTTGGGTATTTACCTTTCTTATACATAGGGATTTTGGATTTTGATGTTGTTTCATGATATTGCCTATATTCCTTTAAATCTAAATTCTTAAAAGTAAGAACATTTTGGGAAAAAGCCGAAAGGGTCCTTCTGTCATACAGGTGTAAATAGCCTGAAGCGACACGGTGTACTAGTCTTCAGGCTACCGCTAGCTGGGAACCGGCCCCTACAGCTAACCCAAAGTGATCAATACTTTATAGACTTAAGATTTATTAAGGCTACTTGCAACCATTATCTAATTCTGGATCCACCCCTAAGTTCTAGAATACATCATCATATCTAGCTATAGATATTTTATTATTGCCCAATGATATTTTTATAAACATGAGATACATGTAATTGATATATAATACTTCTCATGTCCTTAACTAGTATGGTTTGAGCTTATGTGTTGAGATTTTCATTTCTAGATAATACACTTATTTCATAATGGCTATAATATTTTGCATTCTCTAGATCGATAATTATTTCATTATCTTCAGTTAACCTCAATACTTGGCAAAGAGATTTGTTTCATTGTGTTTTCATGAATATCCTTTTAGCCGCATTTTGAGAAGAGCATAATTCTTTTATTTAAGTTATCCTCTTGTTCTTATCCTTGCTCAGCAAAGAGTATATAAATCATTTTGATCATTCCAAATGTATTACCCTTAGTGAACTATATGCTTAAGCATGTATCTTTAGTGTTAGTGACTTAAGATTTATTGAGCACATTTATCATGTTAATGGCCTACCTTATTAAATCTTGATTAGTTATGTAGCTTGCTTATTATGATGTATTGATTAAGCTACATAATTTTTGTTCACTTTCACTTATCTAGCTATCTTCTTGAATTTCAATCTATATGTGATATGTTAGTTTACAAAAACAAGATTTATGAATTTTTTTGATGAGATTTATATTCTATTTAGATACATAGTTTTGTCTCTAAATTAGTTTGACAATTTTTTTTTTGTTTCATTGAGGTTTGTGATTCATCACTTTAACTTCCTTCCATATTAGTCATTGGTAAACATCTCTTAAATTTCTCTCATCTTTGAGTCATAATTTTATCATATTATCAGATTACATCTCTTTAGATTAAATCTGTAATAATTTAAATGGGATTGACTTTTTCTCTCTATATTTTTTTATCGATTTGTAAGATTTTATTATAAATATGGATTTCGGATTTTCTCTTGATAAGATTCGTTGGATCATGTTTAATGTTATTGATAAATGATCCTAATGGTTGAGTAGTCCTATATTATCTAATTATGTGGTTATCAAGTTAATTTATTACTCTACTTTGATACTCATGGATTATCACATATGCTCTTTGCTATTTGAACTTCATTGGTTTCTCTTAGTAATGTTGGATTATTACCCGTTGATGGGTACATATGTGGTAAAACATACATAGTTCATACAAAGTAATAAATTTTTGACTCATTCAATAGATAATTATAGACATTTTTTTAGTTATTTTTATTTTTGAGCTATATTGTGTTATCATCATGAAAGTTTTAATGGACCTTATTTATTTTCGATGATTCTTCTCAAATGGTAACATGCATTGATATATCATATTTAAATATGAGATTCTTCTATATAGGCTAATGTATGTCATCTTTTGATTAAATGTGCTTAATTAAAATATTATTTTACTCGTTCATCTTTAGTGACTATTAATTGGATATCTCTTCTAAAGATGATATTATTCGTTCTATGACATTTTTATAGCCTTATATGCATTGAGCAAGGGGAAGAAATCAATAGTTGATTTATCCTTAGATCTTGAAGTTATCATTTTTTATGCTATAAGTGCTTTAGAACTAGATACGAATATTTTAAGGGAGAGCAAATAAATTGGTTCAATTTATTTATATCCATTAATATGTCGTATACCTAGTTCATCATGGACCCATTCTCTTAAATTTTATATCTCATTGAGGTCATATTTTTTTTGAAAGGTTTATGAGAGTGTATACAATTATCTTTATTATTTTATCTCTCTATCTTTTATATGAGTCATCTCGTTAATATTAACTTTCGTATCTTATCTTGATGACTATTGTGCTTTCTTTGATTTGGCTTTTCTTGTATGCTTAATTGATTTGGCTTTCCTTGTTGAAGACTACCAAAAATTCATGATTTTATCTATATTGGTAATAGCTTGAGGGGTTGCATTCAAGTCGACTGAATTTTTCTTTTTTAAGCATTTTTTTCGTTTACCTTCATGTTTATCTAAAGGGTATTCATATAGCATGATAAGGTAATTGAGTTCAAATGTATGAATTTTGGATAAGCAAATAGATTTACAAATAATGAGATCATTTTATATCAATTGCTCTATTTTACATTGATCATTCCTTTATTTTGTTCTACTATTTATCTGTGGACAATTGTGACTATCATAGTTTCATTGATCAATGTTTCAAGTTTATTTATTTCAATTGATATATATTTTAATATCTCAATTGGTATCTTTCTTATTTGATATCTATGTTTTACAATTATCTAATCCCCATGATTTTTGACTGAAATCTTTTATTTCATAATTCTCTTCCAAAACTAGAGCAATATTTCATATCATACTATGTTTTTAGATGTCTTTTTAGATTTTATGTTGGTAAACTATCTACTAATATTTTTAAATTTTTAGTTTTACCAACTATTTGTGTTTTGATAAGCTATTTTCTATTTGGCACTCTATATTTGGTATGTAGTTTCTATACTTGTCTTTACACACTTCTTTCATTGTTCCTGATTTAGTATATCTTGATCATGATTGTCTATGCCTTCCTCCTTTACTTATGCTTGAGTTCGTTTTATCTTTTATTACGGGGAGCTTATTTTTTGTTCATGTCAAAGGGAGAGAATAAGTTTAAGTTAGCACATAATACGTGTTTATTAGTGACATGCATCTATCGTTATGTCTTAAACTTAACTGATTTTCCATAATAAAAAAAGGGAGAGATATATATTTGATAGGTGACTTGTATGCGTTCATGACAAAATATTATGCGTCATATTGTGTTTGTAAAAGATACTATATCCAGGATATGACACATTGGACTACGGGAGAGCTACTGTTACGGGGAGCTAACATCTCATGCCCGTATATAACTTTTCTCAACATGTATCCAGGTATGAACATTGGATATACAAATATCATTTTGTCAATTATCAATATGGGGGAGATTATTGACCCAAACTGGATCACAGTCAACCAAATATTGATAACTTAACAGTATGATACTTGTCATGATTCAATATGACACATCAAGTCAGAACTCGATACAAGATGGACATCGTCAAATCTCCTGCAGGGTACTCATAGTTTGAGTCTGTATCGTTTTATCTTTATTGAGTCTAGAATGATATAAGCTGACTTAGCACTGGGTACTTTTGGCTTAGAACACTTATCCCTAAAACTACATCAAAGAAGTTCAAGCTCCACCAAGCCAAACAAAGTCCAAAGGCCATTCTGCCAACTATGAGGCAGAGTTCGGACCAAACTCTGTCCCCTGATTTTCAGGAGCTGATTTTTAGGGTTACAAATTGCTAGCTGGTACAATGGCCATATTTTTGAATTTTGAGGACAGAATTCTGGTCGAATTCTGCCTTCAGACTAGTACATATAGGGCATGATTTCAACCATTTTCATTCATCTCTTCATCTCATCTTATCTTTCCTATAGCCTCATACAAGCCAAAACCTTCCCATCTACTAGCAAGCTTACTAAGCCTAAAAGTGCTCAGTGCTATTCAGTTAGAAGTTTGTGCAAGAGTCAGATAAAGTTACTTAAAAATTTTAAGTGTCGCTCCAGCGATCTTTGTAAGAAGTTGACGTAATTTTCTGAGTAAAGGTACGTGGTGTAACTACTATTTCACAAATAGTGGATTTCAATCATGAGCAAGAGTTCTCAGGCTTGGACTATTCCTCTACGAGAAAAACCAGGTTAAAACTGCTGTGTTTGCATATACTCTCTTGATCTTTATTTTTTGCATTCAATTATCTGATTATATTCTGTTTGTGATAGAGTTAAATTTTATTTGGATATTTTTGACACAAACTCTATTCACCCCCTCTAGAGTTGCCCACACAACAGAGGCTTGCTCCAAGGGATCCTTTGTCCCCCTATCTGTTTACTATTGTGACGGAATATTACACGTGTATGACGGATCTTGCATTGCACAATAGAAGGATTATCCCGCTATTCAAGAAGATAGAGCCAGTGGTGTCTTATCTGATTTATGCTGATGGCTTATTTGTTTTTATCCATCCATCGGAGAAAAGTATGTGAAATCTCAACTTGATACTCAAAGAGTTTGGTCGACTCTCAGGATTGCAATGAAACAAGAATAAAAGCAAATATTCTTCAATCGGCTTTGTCATAGTAAAGAGAGGATTAAATAACTTATTCAATTGTGGAGGAGAGTATGCCAGTTCGGTATTTGGGTTTGCTACTATCCATATCGTATGCCAAGGCCACTGATTGTTGTAGCCTATTGGACGCCATCTAATCCAGGCTGGAGGGATGGAAGGCCCACATGTTGTTAATTGGGGGACGGATAGAATTGGTTCGATCGGTGATTACTACCATTGCAAGTTACTGGATGCAGGCGATCATGCTTTCCGTTGCACGATCAAAAAGATTGAACGACTATGCACTAATTTCATTTGGCGAGGAGGTATGCACGATATTTCCTGGAAAGAACTCTGTCGTCCGAAGGAAGAAGGAGGGGTGGGTCTTAGAAGTTTGGAGACTTTGAAGGAAGTACTTTCATTCAAGCTAGCTTGGCGTTCGTTGGAGAGGAAATCACAATGGGCTGATTGGATGTACAATAAATATGCATCTAAAACAATTTTTTGGATGCTTCCTATTGACAATAACTACTTTGTGAGCTTCAAAACTATTTTGAAGAGGCGGACAAAAATGAAGGAATATATTACTAGAGTGATATTCAATGGTGAAGACACTCAAATATGGGAAGACCCTTGGATTGAGCATAAATCAGCCATTTGTTGAATTATTCAATAATTAAGGGACCACACATGTAAAATTAATTGTGTTTGGACTATCTAAATAATTAAGCCAAATTAAAGTGGTCTATTTGGAAATTGGCTTAAGGGTATAATTGTCATAGAATTAATGTGTAGATACCGGAGATAATTCTAATTTATGAGGGGCCAAATTAGAAATATCAAAAACACACATGTATATATATATATATATATATATATAGTGTGTGTGTATTCATTAGGGTTATGGTCCCCAACTCATACGGCAACCAAAGAGAGGGTTTCTCTATTCTCTTATGTATCCCCATCAACAAAGAGAGGAACAAAGATTTCATCTTTGTTATTAAGGGTCGTAGCGGGTTGGAAGATCGAACCCCACAAAAGTACGACCGCTTCAAGATCCATCAAACCTAACAATGGATTCAGGTACGCTTCCGTAATTTAATTTATGTTCTTCATCTCATGAATCGACATGGTACAATAAATTTCTAACAAGTGGTATCAGAGCCTCCTTGTTTGATTCATGAGTTTGAAGTTTCAAAATTCAATATTTGTTGTTATTTTGGAACCCTAGATCGTTCAATCTAATCTAATTTAAGATTCTGATTGTTTGATCAATTTTTTTTATGATCATCACTTTAGATTCCATCTTAGCATAATGTTGAATTTTTAATATAAATAAATTATTATTTGTCCTTTTATGGGAAGGGTTCAACCAAATTTTTTTCGGTGTTGTCGTCGTCGTTGTTTCGACATATATTGTCAACCGAACTAAAATCGTGTACAACTCAGAATATGTACAGTATTTGGTGGAATCGACCTTGGAATAATCTATACTAGTTGGTCCTATACTATTAGTTGGTTATCATAAACAAAGGTTGTGGAATTACTATTTGTTTTTTTTTGTTTTGGATTTAAGGTATTGCTTCATTGGGAGATGAGAATATAGGTGACATTTGCGCTTTTTTTTTGGGTTATCGGTCGATCGGTATTTATTGATCCGACCTTCCCACATGATCGATATTTTTTGCATACATGGTTCTCCATTGCTTACAAGTACATTAATTTGCTGTCAATTCTTCGTTGATTTGATCGCCATATTAAAAAATCTTGATAGAATTCATAATTTATGTACAGTAATGATCTCTCAGTTCATGCTTAAATATTAGATATGGACGCATGTGATAATGACCGTAGAAATTCTCCATTATATTAAATATGCATGAATATACTTATTGCTGGACATATGATAATATGGAATGTCGGTTAGATTCCAATTACTCATGCTGATAGATATTTGGTGTTACTCAATTTAGAGTGTTTTCCAATCTAAGTTGATCATTGGAGGACAAATTGAAATCAAATATAGACAACTTTATGTTTGGCATAAATTTAGTTTTCAATAAATTTATGTTCTAAGTCATATATTTGATGTAATCTATTGACGTACATTTTTTCAGCAGATTATTTTAATATAATCTTTATGGATTATTTAAAGCAATCTATTGGTCCATATCTTCAGTAAAATATTACGTGAATTTTATTTATTATGTTGGCAATTCTCAGTTTAGTCAAATTAAGAATATTTGTTTGAATCATGTAAAGAGATTCACATGCTTATGATTATCTTATTTGAGTTGTAATATTTTAATTATGCATGTACATAAAGTTTTGGACATGATTCGGTTTTGTAAAATTTAGTCAACATTCAAAAAAAAAATTGGTGCCTTTTGTGACTAGCAATAGTCGTCTAATATTTTAAATAGACCCATTGAAACAAGATGTCGCCAAAGTGACCTCTCTTGCGTAGATAGTCTATGAGGGATGTTAGATGTTTGTGTGTGTAAATTCATGCGAGATTAGTAGGCCCAAAGGAAGGTTAATACTTGGCCGAATTACATACATACTTGTGGTGATAAATGTGTGACAATTATACGGTTTATATGTGAATAATAACCCGATCCAAAGATAGGCTTATTATTTGACATGACTTATTGTCAACGTTTGATCATTACACCAAGAATACCACTTGCAGTTAATATCACTGTCCAAAGACTTGATATTAATGATGTACTAGGTATCTTGAGATGGGGTTCACATTATTTGAATTTGTTTGACTATATTTTACACTTTGGTTATTAATTAGAGCATGTTTGTCTATTTATTTTTGTTCTCTTTACAGTTAATATTGCTACAATATCTGCCAATAAGAATTTAATTTTCATGTTTAATGGGATAATCTTTAAGGGCGAAAAAGAAAATAAATAAAGTAGCTGCTAAGGGTCCAGGTCAAAAGAAACAACAATATAAAACTAAGGGTTGTTCTTTTGTGATAAGACATGACACATAAGAAAAAAAATGTACAAAGTATCATGCATGGCGTATAAAGAAATATACATTTCTAAATTTGGTATGTTCTGAGGTTAATTTAGATTTAGTACCTAAAAACACGTGGAGGTTAGATTCTGGTGCTACTACCCACATTAGTGTTTATAGACAAGGTTGTCTGAGTTACCAAAAGTCAATTGATGGTAAAAGATACATCTATGTGGGTGACGACAATTTGGTAGAAGTGAAAGCAATAGGACATTTTAGGTTATTTTTAGGAACCGATTATTATTTGGATTTGATAGACACTTTTATTGTACCGTCTTTTTGACGAAATTCAGTTCCAGTTTCCTTAATGAACAAATCTGGTTATCATTATTCATTTGAAAACAATAAGTTTAGTCTATCTTTAAATTTAAATATTATTGGTAACGATTTTTTTAAGGTTTATGGTAACCTATATTCAGTTGAAACTATTGCAGCTTAAATAAAATCTTGCAAGTGGAGTCATGTGGTACTAAACACGAAATTAAAAATAATAAAATTTTAGCCTCATTATGACATAAGCGATTAGGTCACATCTCTAGAAATAGAGTTAAATGACTTGTGTCTGATGAGATTTGGATTTCATTGACTTTATAGACTTTAATGTCTATATTAATTATAAAGGAAATACAGGCCAAAGTTCAATTGTAAGCAGCTACTTTATTGGCTATGCTGACAAATCGAGGGGTTAATTATTATACGGTCCCACACAAAGAAATTTTTTTTTGAGACGAGAAGTGTAATAGTTTTTAAGGATGTTGAGTTTGGGGGAGAAATAAAGTGAGGATCATTGTATTTGAGAAAGAATCAATTATGATTCATACTATCACTTTTGACGATGTGCAGGATTCTATACCTGTCATGATCAAGAAGTGAATTCGGAGCCTCAATAAGACAATGTAGAATTACCTCTAAAAGTTGTTGTTGAGATACCTTAACAATGACAACGTAGCGGCACCCCATTCAAGATAAGGTAATTATTCCTAAGGAACAAACTCAACAACCGGTAACATTAAGATGGTCCACCAGAGAAAGGAGAAATATAATTTCGGATAATATTGTCATATTTCTCTAGGAACGTGAGGAAGATTGTGGATACTGGAATATGATCTAATCAACTTCCGTCAGGCCATGGAAAGTTTCAGTTCTCAAAGTGGATTGATACAATAAATAAGGAGTATAAGTCCATGCAAGACAATAAAGTTTAAGAACTTGTCCCATTACCAAAAGGTATGAAGTCCATTGGTTGCAAATGGACATTTAGAACCAAGAAGGATTCGAAGGGATTGTTTTTTAAAGAGACTTTCTCTTCGGTTTCTTTGAAAGACTCTTTTAAACCAATTATAGTACTTGTTGTAAATTTTAATATTGAGTTACATAAAATGGATGTCAAAACGGTATTTCTCAATGGTAACATTGACAAAATAATTTATATGGTGCAACCAAAAAACTTTGTGTCAGAAGACCCAAAGAATATGGTTTGCAAACTGACAGAATCTATTTATGGACTCAAGCAGACTTCTGGTCAAAGATACTTAAGTTTTACCAAGTGATTATCTCGTTTGGTTTTGAGATAAACACTGTTGAAGATTATGTGTATCACAAGTTCAGTGGGAGTAGAAATAATCTTCTGGTTTTGTATATTGATTGAAGTATTCAATGCAAACCAGGTGATACCTCTCGTTAAAGGAGACAAATTCGGTCTCAATCAGGTGCCCTAAGATTAGCCTTAAAATTAAGAAAATATAATAGATTTTTCATTCATGACCAGTTGTAGGGAGTCTAATGTATGCTCAAGTATGTACGCGTCAGGATATTGCGTACATATTAGGATGTTAGACAGATATTTAAGCAAATATGGATGGATCATTGGATAGCAGCCAAACTACTTAAGTAATTAATAGAGAACAAGAAATTATATGTTCTTTGTAGGAGATCGGATAATTTTGGAGATCATAAGGTATTCCGACTCCGATTTTGTTGGATGCCAACACAGCAGGAGATCCACATCAGGTTATGCTGACTAATGGAGGTATATTTTGAATGAGTGTCAAACATGCACTCATAATTTCTTCTACCATGGCAACAAGGTTTATAACATGTTGTTAGGCATCTATTCAGGGAATATGGTTGCAAAATTTTGTCACAAGGCTGCGCCTACAGAAAAGGGTGTTGAAAGGCCACTCAAATTACGGTGTGACAATGAATCAGCAATAATGTATTCCAATAACAACAGAAACTTGTATAAGTTAAAGGATATTGACATAAAGTTTCTAGTTGTGAAGGAAGGAATTCAGAATGGTTTAAGTGTCCATATAAAACATTAGGACAAACTTCATTATTAGCGGATCCGCTCACAAAAGTATTATCACCCAGGATCTTTCATGAGCATACTGCTCATATGGGTGTTATCTTAATTAAGAATATGGCAATACAATGGAAGTTTTTATTTTATGTATTTAGGTGCTATTTGGTTTCGGACACATTTATGTATTAAAGTATTTTGGATATTTATCTGATCAGATATATGGAAATTCAGTTCATTCTGTTTTCATTATGTTAAAGTATTGATCTCACTAAAGTTAAGGAGGACCAGTTGGAAATAGACATGTATTGATCACATTGCGTGTAATTTTCATGCTACGCATCCATGATTGATCTATATCGTTTAGCTATATTGGTATATGTGACCATTGATGGTTTAGTTACACTATATGTGACGAAGGCCGCTTTGATCCTATGTTGATATGGTTAATGGACGAGATTGTTCGGATATACCCTAAGGATTAAGATAGCAATTTATGAACTCACTAAGGTTAACACAATTATAAGGTTACATATGTGGCCCAGTAGAAGATTGTTGGAATTATTCAATAATTAAGGGACCACACATGTAAAATTAATTGTGTTTGGACTATCTAAATAATTAAGCCAAATTAAAGTGGTCTATTTGGAAATTGGCTTAAGGGTATAATTGTTATAGAATTAATGTGTAGATACCGGAGATAATTCTAATTTGATGAGGGGCCAAATTAGAAATATCAAAAACACACATGTATATATATATGTGTATTCATTAGGGTTATGGTCCCCAACTCATACGGCAACCAAAGAGAGGGTTTCTCTATTCTCTTCTGTATCCCCATCAACAAAGAGAGGAACAAAGATTTCATCTTTGTTATTAAAGGTCGTAGCGGGTTGGAAGATCGAACCCCACAAAAGTACGACCGCTTTAAGATCCATCAAACCTAACAATGGATTCAGGTACGCTTTCGTAATTTAATTTATGTTCTTCATCTCATGAATCGACATGGTACAATAAATTTCTAACACCATTGACTTGCTTGGGAGGGGATATATGAATAACTTAGACACAAAGCTAAAATGGCTTGTTTAATTAATGAAGACCGATGGAATCTACAGGCTTCAAGAGTTGGCCAACTCTTGGAGAAACACAAGGGACATATCCATATTAATACTATAGCGGGTAAATATCATTGGGTCTTCCACCTGGGAACTAATGGCCGGAGCTAGGGCGGGTTCAATTTCTGGGAGATGTATGAGGAGCTTCGTCCGAAGCAGCCGAGGTAAGTATGGGTTTTTTTTTGGAGAAAAGGAAGCATGGTTTGAATTTGTTTGGCTCAAGGGAGATGCAATAAAATTTCAGATACATTTTACAAGATGATAAAAAAGATGATTGCTCACCATGGACATGCTAATTCGATTCGGAGTTTAAATTGAAGGAAGGGAGTGTGTCCTATGCTCCAGACATGATGAAGATGCTGATCACTTGTTTTTCAAGTGCGAATTTAGTAGGTACATTTGGAATGTGCAACAGAAAAAACTGGGCATTCCAAAAACTCATGATGATAATATCCAAAGGCCATCCAGACGTTATTTAGGATGAGGTATAAAGGGAGCAACTGGTTCAGAGAAGCGCGACTCAGACTTCTGGTTGCAGTTTGGCATATTCGGAGGGAACGAAATCGCCGTATTTTTGATAAAATGAGCAGTTTGTTTATTGGCGTTACTTTTTGTATAGAAGAGGATACAAAGATACAAGGGGGGTAACGTTTAAGCCCTCCCTTTGTATCAAGTTTTTGTTTGTTTGATCTTCCGATTTCAGTGGTAGTATACCCTGAAAATATATAAAATTTGTTTATATATATATATATATATATATATATATATATATATATATATATATATATATATATATAGCAGATGACCTCTAGCCTAGTGGTTAAGAAAGATGCATACGATCCGAGTAGTCAGGAGTTCGAATCCGTGCGAGCTCAGTTAAATCGTGTGTCTCACCACACACGATTTTTAGTCGGTCGTCATGTCACTTCGGACTCTTCGTGCGGATCATGTTCGCACTGGCTTTTTCATCATCGCCCGGCACGTACGCCTCGCTTAGCCCACGATGCCTCCAGAGCCTCACGGGACGGCCGACGTCTTTCGACGCCAGCAACTCAACGCCTCGCTTAGCCCACGACGCCGAAGGCGCCTCCGACGTCTTCACGACGCCTACGACAGCCGGTTCCGCCCAACCACCCGTTCTATGCGCACGACGTCCTTACGACGTCTTCCCAACGCCCATTGGGCGCCGCACAACGGGTCGTGTGGTCAGCTGTCGTTTATACCCGTGGTAAAATGGTGCCGATCCTCGACCGTCCGTACGGCGCCCTAGCCGATAAGTTTTCATGCACGTGACGTCCCATTCTGTCCCACGCCAACTCAGATCGTGGCCATTTTTCGTCAGTCCTCTGACGTAGTGGATGCCCCGTATCGCACAGACCAAGTTCATCATCGCCCTTATATATATATATATATATATATATATATATATATATATATATATATATATATATATATATATATATGGGAAAACGGGATATGAGCCATAGGCTCATACTATTACATGAGCCATTCCACGTGGCTTTCATGTGTACCAATAAAAACATAGTGACATGGAAAAGAAAATTTAAATAAATAGAAATAAAATATACCATAAATGATTTGATAAATAATAACTTATCATATATTTGCCTAGGAACTTACCAAATATGTTTGTCTAGGAATTTAAATAGATAGAAATAGATGATCCCATAATGTTAATATTAATGTTAATATTAATGTTAATGTTAATGTTAATATTAGTATTAATTTTAATGTTAATATTATTGTTAGTTTTAATTTTAATTTTAATATTAATGTTAATATTAATATTAATTATAATGTTAATATTAATATTAATATTGATATTAATGTTAATGTTAATATTAATTTTAATGTTAATATTAATGTTAATATTAATTTTAATGTTAATTTAATTCTAATTTTAATTTGGAGGGACAAATGACATTATTCCTATTTAAATTCCTAGACAAATATATTTGGTAAGTTCCTAAGAAAAAAATAGGTAAGTTATTATTTATCAAATCTTCATGAGATCTTTTATTTCTATCTATTTAAATTTCCTTTTCCAAGTCATTATGTTTTTATTGGTCCACATGGAAGCCACGTGGGATATCTAATATAAGAGTATGAGCCTATGGCTCATATCCCATTTTTCATATATATATATATATATATATATATATATATATATATATATATATATATATATATTTTTTATATATATATATATATATATATATATATATATATATATATATATATATATATATTAACGAGATGATCGATTATTATTGGAACGATCAATGAGGGCTTAACATTATTTCCAGGCTTATCCATGTATTATTTGGATTATATGGAATTCAATGTTCATTTTTTTTTTTTTTTTTGAGAAGGAATGTCGTCTTTATTCATTAAAATCTCTATGGGGGTATCCACCCGTACTCTCCTGGGGAAGGAGACTACGAATACATTGAGGAGCTATAAAAAATGTGTTAGAAGAAGATGAACTTAGGGCATGACTGGCCAAAGTGTGGGCTATCAAATTCCCAGTACGTCTCACAAATAAGAAGGTAGGAACTATTGAGTCCGAGGCAATGTCCCGGCACGTCACCCTCACCAGGTCAGCAATCCTCCAAGGCGTAAGCTCTTGTTCTCTATTGAAGATTCTATATGCAGTGAGGGAGTCCCTTTCAATAGAATATTTTGTCGTCCCGATCTCCCTGGCAAGAAGCACACCCAGCCGGATAGCTTGTATCTCTGCTTCTAGACTTTGCTCCTGGGCGAAGAATTGTGGTGAACTCCACGTCCTGGCTGCAACGAAACATCCCTTGGAATCTCGTGCGACTGCAACCGCAGCAATGGTGGTGGCGGTTGTGGCCCCATCGACATTAATCTTTATGCAATTGGCATTTGATGGGGACCAACTTTTCGCCCAGTTGTTGGTATTGCAAATTTCCTCCATCATCGACGTAGTGATAAGATCGTCCTCGGAATACTATCGGGACATTCAATGTTCATTGGGGTTGTTTGATGTCATTATCTACATAGGAGTCCTCAAATTGATATTCTTATCATTACAGTGACCACCGTTTGTCCATTTTGGACTATATCAGCATGATCATTTTGTCTTTGGACTATAAATTTACATAAACTCCATTTTCAGGTAATGGTAAAGTATTCAATACCAAGGAAAGTAATGTCGGCATTGTCTAATCAATTGAATTTAGTTAAGCAGATTTTATATTTTAATTTATTTTGTGAAATATTATATAGACGAAAATTTTATATTTTCAAAAAATAAATTTTAAGTAGTTAAATTTTTTGAAAATTATATTTTCATATTTGGAAACTATAAAAATATCTCCGGAAGAAAAAAAATTAAAACATGAAAAAAAATAATAATAATAAAAGAAAAGAAAAAAAAATCAAAAACTAAAAAACGTCAAAAGCGAAAAAAAAAGGACAAAAACCAATACAAAACAATAAAAACAAAAATCAAAAAAAAATTTAGAAAAATGAAAAATCTAAATAAAACGACAAAAAATACAAAAAGAGAAAAAAGAAGACAAAAACGACAAAAGGAATTAAAAAAACAACAAAAAACAAAAAAAAAAGACAAAAAAGACAAGAAATGACAAAAAAGGCGACAAAAAACGATAAAAAGAAAAAAAAACGACAATAAGAAAAAAAAGACAAGAAAACGGCAAAAAACAGAAAAAAGGAAAAACCGACTAAAAGACAAAACGAGAAAAAATGACAAAAAAAGATAAAAGAAGGCAAAAAGACAATTTTTAAAAAAGATCAACGAAAAAAAATAAAAAACAGAAAAAGGGACACAAAACAAAAAAAAAAAGATGAAAAACGATAAAAATGATAAAAAAAATTAAAAAAAAACGTTCAAAAACGATCAAAAAACGAAAAAAATTAAACAAAATTTTTTGCCGAACAAAATATTATACTCATATATTCTTAAGGAATAGAGTTTCCATGTTTTATGGAGAAATTATTTATCCGGATATTTCTCATTCTTAGGAATAATTTTTTTATAGCCCAAAAAACATGATAATAGATTCATATCCTAAATTTTTCCAGAAATAATATCGCGTACCAAAAGTCCAATAAAGTCATTTGGTTTATAGTTATCACACTATTGTTCTGGGCATATCTCAAAATATGACTTTGCAAGGTTTATAAAGAATTGTACACGTTTGTAAGGTTTTAAAAGAATTGTACACCACGAAATAAATTGTGATCGAGAGGCAATGTTGTAAAACTTGACTGGACCGGTGGTTGGACCGGATCTAATCGATTTATGTCAAAAAATTGTTCCGGTTCGACTAAAAAATTGGATCATTTAAAGAACCATCGGTTTTCTTTTGTCAAAACCGGGTTCAATCGGTGAACGGAATCGGTTCACAATTAAACCGCCAATATTTATTTTTAAAAAAAATTCAAAAAACATTATCATGTGAAATTTGGACCATATGATTCTTGGTTTGGTTTTGATCGACCTTATAGTTGTAAAATTAAACCAAACCAACATACTTATGACCAAACCAATCTAAACCAAGAAATAAATATGGATATCTTACCTATTTGAACCAAACCAAATCAAGTCTATTTGAACTCTGGTTGAACCTCGGTCCGACCTATACAAAAAAAATTCAGTTCAATCATCAGTCCGGTTTTTAAAACATTGTCTAGAGGTTTTTTTTTCTTAAGTCGAGACAAAGACAACCTCACTTTTATTTTATTTCGTCTTCCACAAATATTGCTTTTGAGATTTTTATAGAAAATTTAAAGCCATAATTTTCATAGCTGGGTACTCGGTCTTTACAATTAACTAGTAATATGCACGTATATGACACGTGTAAAAAAATATTTTAAAAAAATTAAATATAAATTTATTATAAATGCTGATAAATCTAAGTGTTGAACTCAACCTATCAAAGAAAATATCTCCCACCTTAACTACTTGAGTTAGAATTATTTAATTTTAAATTTATCATATTAGGTAATTAAATGCTTGATTAAATTTTTAATAATTACAGGTAGTTATTTAGTTATCTTTTATTAATTTTTTAATATATTTAAATGATAATATATATACGACTTGGACTGTTCAGTTTTGAGCCGTTTCTAAGTTGCATTATACAGTAGAAGTTGTTATTAATTTTGCAACACGTTTGGATTATTTGTGTTGGATGTAATATATTATTATGAATTTATGTTCAATTATCATCAAAAATACTATTTAGCTTCCAAAAAATTTGGGTGATATCATCTCCTACTATGTGGCATATGACTTGTTGACATGACAGTTGACATGGCAAAATTTAACATTAAAATTAAAATTAATACTAACATTAACATTAAATTAACATAATAATTAATATTAAGATTAAAGTTCACATTAATATTAATGTTAATGTTAATTTTAAAATTAATATTAACGTTAACATTAATATTAACATTAACATTAAAAAGTTGGATAATTAATTTTTTGGGTTAAAATTTATTATGTCAGCTGTCATGTTAAATGTCACATAATGAGATACGGTAATAACCAAATATTTTGTGAACTAAGTAGCATAATTGATTTGTCATAAAAAATTAAATTTCTGATAGTCAAATTAAGTAGTCTTGTTCCTCGCTGTCTCATCAGTGACCCTCCTAACAAAAATTCCATCATATCATTGGAGAGAGCTTGGAATCAACACTGGTGGATATCCAGCACATGCCTTATCAGTGATCCCTCCTAACAAAATGTTACGAAGAACCCAAAGACATCGCTTGCTGTAGTCATCATCATAAAATGTCAACTGTTAATAGCAAAATTTGTGGTGTATATATATCCAGAATTGTTAAAATATTTCATAGTCTATCTAAAATCAGGACAGCCAATAATTTTGGTAGTCTTAAAATAGCGAGACAGTCCTAATTTGCACAAAATTGCTAAAAATATGTTGTTCTAGTCATTTTTATAGTGCTCTTTAACATTTTAAATTGACTCAAGGTCATGACAAAAATGTCATCATCAGCTTTCTGATTCCCATTTTCTACCGACTCCTGAACTGTCCAGTATACTTATTGTTGGGTTTGTAGTCTTTTGTTTTGATTTTTAGTCCCACATCGACTAGAAAGGAATGTGTATCTCCATATATATGAGTCTTTTCTCTTTATGGAGATGCACATGTAGTGCACATGGTTGTGTGCCATGTGGGATTAATTATTAATGGTATAAAGGCTTAATCAACAATTAAGAAGCTGTAAGCTTTTTGCTCTTGGAAATTTATTTCCATGGAGCTAAGCTCCGTAGGAGCTTAGCGACTCGGACTCGGGCTCGGGCTCAAGGGCTCATGAGGCGTAATGTGGCGTTTTGTTGGCGCACTTTGCACGTCAGGCTATATATGCAGGTTCTGTAATGTCCCAAATTTGTGATACGTATTTAGTGTACGTATGCGTGTTTTGGACCCATATTTTATTTATTCATGGTTAGTTATCTTGGTTTATTTTGCATTGGCTTGGTTTTATTGGCATTGATAGTTTAATTGGTTTTAATGGATTATTGGTTTATTTGGGCTTGGTTTATTCCTTGGTTGGTTCGGCTTGGCTTGGTTTTGTCTTGGTTCATTATGAACCATAGGGGTGAACCCCCTACCTACCACCACCATCCCCCTTTATAACCCACCTAACTTTTCTCTCTCCTCCACTTTCTCATTAACTCTTCTTCCTTCTCCATTAAACCCACCACCAACCAAGAACACCCCTTAGGCAAGTGCAACTTGCTTCCACAAGAGAACCCATTTTTATTGTTCCATTAGCTTCTCCTCATGTTTCTAAGACACATTAGAACTTGTCATTTTCCATTTTGAGACTTTAATTTTTGTAGATCTAGAAATTAGTTATTTTCGGATTTTGGTGGTTTTGATCTATCAAACTTCTTTGTTTTCAAGTTTTGATGGTTCCATGTTGTAGAGAATTTTATTCTACCCAATTTTGACCTTTGAAAAGTTGGATTTGGACTTGTTTTGACCAAGTTATGGACTTTTGAAGCTTTGGATTCAACCATGGAGTTCCTGCTGATTTGGAGAAGACAGTGAGCAGTGTGCGCGAGCTTTTTAGCTTGCGCCACTGAGTTGCGCGCGCTCTTTAGCGCAGCGCAATGGAGTTCATACGCTGTCTTTTGGAGCGTATGTCTTGCATACGCTCACTTGTGTGACAAGGAGTCGTATGGAGTCCATACGCTGCCTTTTGGGAGCGTATGTCTTGCATACGCTCACTTGTGTGACAAGGAGTCGTATGGAGTTCATACGCTGCCTTTTGGAGCATATGTCTTGCATACGCTCACTTGGGTGACAAGGAGTCATATGGAGTTCATATGCTGCCTTTTGGAGCGTATGACTTGCATATGCTGACTTGGATAGCAAGGAGTCGTATGGAGTCCATACGCTGCCTTGATGAGGAGTCGTATGGAGTCCATACGCTGCCTTGATGAGGAGTCGTATGGACCTCATACGCTGCCTTTTGGAGGCGTATGACTGAGCGTAGCCTGACCTGAGCGTATGACTTTTGCACTGAGCGTATGGCCTTTGGCTGACTTGGTCTTATGTCAGCGTGCCAGTTGGTTTTATTTTCCTTAAGCTTGGCTCTTCTATAGCCCTGTATATTGATATTTTATTAGATATTTTACGTCCATTTTATATCCTTACGCCTTTTGTTATGAACTTGATAATCACGAATTTACTTGATATATTTGGAATTGATAATTGAGCATGACGTGATAGTGACCCGTAGTGGTGCACTCCTGACATAATAACCTGACATGACCTGATAGTGGCCCGTCGTGGCACACTCCTGGCAAGTACACTTGGCATGATAACCTGACATGATTATCTCGAATAGCTGTTGCGACGGCTACCTGACATGACATGACATGTATAATTAATCTGGACACCGTGGACGATTGTGCTTGTACAAATAATCCAGTCCTGTCTTGCATCATGTCTAGGAGGGGACTCCTGAGTACCACGGTCAGGAGTACCTACTGAATGAACTAAGGTTAATGATTAGTATAATTCACTAGTCATGAAGAGATGTTTCCCAGTTACAGGCAATCCCGTTATCCCGGCCGCAAATGTTTGGACTTGTAGCCTGCCGACGAGTAGGACACATTTTCAGCCCACTGTTATGTGGGGCACCCATCATTGTCACTTAAATGATTGAATTCTATTGTCACTCTAATGTATTGTACTCTCTAGATTGTCACTATAATGATTGCCTGGATAACCTGGATAGCTGTAGGGCCTGTGACTACTTGGAGCATCTCATTGCATCTTGCTAGTAACTAGGATTGTGATAACCTTAGTTAGTTAATGTAGAAAGCCGTAGGCAATGATTGGCCGTGATTGCTTGGATGGAATCTAGTCCAGTATAGTATTGTCTAGAATTGATTGATTGCAAGATTGTACCAGAATGATTGAATGATTGTCACTCCAGATTGTCACTATACTGATTGTCACTCCAGATTGTTACTATAACGATTGTACTCTATTGTCACTCTAGCATATTGTACTCTTCATTGTCACTTTTATCATTGTACTCTCTCTCCTTTAAACCTTAATGATTGTCACCTATAGCAATAAATGATCAGAGACCAAGTTCTGTTCAGGCGAAGGGTTACAATCTCGGTCCTTGTTTGGTTTAAGGATTGTAACATGGCTTCCGAAATAGTACCTTCGTTTTCTCTTCATATATTGTCCAGCTATGTTTTATTTAGCATGATTCTCCAGTTCTTTTATGTCAATGATGCTTCGCTTAATTATTCTCTCTGATTGGGATAAGTGCATTGGTAGTGCACAAACCTCAATCTGTGTTATTTATTGTTGTTTTCTTATGTATTGAATGATAATGATTTGTTGGTTTTAGTTCTTAAGTGAAGCCTCCTTTGTGGCACTTGCTCTTTCTGGGGTCTGACCAAGCTGGTTTTGTATGGCCAGATACCGGAGCAGCACCAAAGGATCTTCCTGCCTTCCAGCCCGATGGTGGTCACCAGGCGTAACTAGGGCATTGAGTGGGTTTCTTTTGTTCTCCCACTGTAATACTGTAAATTATTCTTTTGAGGCGTTTAGCCGACGAGCAAGTGTTAGCTCGATTGTACTTACTTACTGTCTGCCTACGGGCTGTAGCATAATTGACAAGCCCCGGGGGTTGATCATGTATGACTGAACTCTTGCTAGTCCTCACATTTTGTAACGACTAGCTTCATGATCATTCCGAATATATAATGTATGGGACGCCTTACTATTGTGTATTTGGTGGTCTGATATCTTGTAACTACTATTAGCTGGTTGAGATTGAGACAATAGGCTATTTTATGACCTTAAGAGACTGATGGATTGTAGTGAAACCCTCACATATCTAGACAGCCGTGACCGTATAGCGGTGTGGATTCCATTCCGTTATACGTAGCTGGCGATGTCTGCCCCCGCTCTCCAGTATTCTGGTTCTGGGGCGTGACAGGTTCTCTCCTTTCTCTAAGTGCTGTAGTAATCAGAATTCCAGGGAGAAAAAACTCTAAGTGTTCTTTAACACAACAGAGTAGTGAGCGTGTTCTTTAACACAAACACTAGTACTTTTTAGTACGCGTGGGTTCTATTACTTCAAACAGAGAGAGAAGAGTAGAGCTATTGCCAGAGGAGTTCGCCGTCTTCCGAGGAGTCAGAAGAGCAGGAGCGTTCCAAGGTTTTCCGTCAACCTTGCTGGTTCCTGGAAGCTGTTCGCAGAGGGCGAATAAAGCTTTGAGCAACGGTAATTATTCACCCCAGCATTTTCATCTCTCGCCTGTCATCCTTCTGTTGCCTTCAGTAGTTCTGTCAGTATCTTCTTTTTAAAAGGCACTACTGCCAGTTCGCTACGATCACGAAAATCTCTTTAGATTATTCGTGTATTACGATATCTTTTTAGATCTCGTAATTTGCAGAATCCTTCTGGATCTCTGTTGCAAAACCTTCTTTAAGGAATTGCATTTGAAACGTTGTCTTTACAATTGTTTCAGTTTCTGTATTTTCCATCGAAAAGCGTGCCCCGGCGTTCCCGGCAATAACAATCTCAAAGCTTTATTGCTACGATGGAAAATATTAATTCTTCTCTCCTAAACACTGACTTCTGTAAGTTAGAGAAGTTTGATGGAGAGCATTATCAAGTCTGGAAGAGGAAGGTTTATCTCACTCTTCAACTCAGAGACGTGGATCACGTACTTCTTGAAGAGGAACCTATCGTTCCAGATACTGGGTCTGCTGCCGCAATCTCTGCGGCTACTAAACTTCAGGCCAAGTGGAGAAGGGAGAATAGCATTTGCAGGTTGCTTATCCTGAATGCTATGAAGGATTTTCTAGCAGAATCCTACAGTAAGAAACCAATTGCCAAAGACATATGGGAGTCTATGGAAAAACTGTACGAAGAAGACAAGAACAGGAGCAAAATATTTGTGGTTGAAAAATATCACAAATGGCTCTTTGAGGACGAGAAGTCCATGCTGCCGCAGGTAAAGGAGTTCCTGAAACTGCGACAGAAGCTGGAAGACGAGGCGATGCCCCTCCCCGACAAGTTTGTTGTTGGAGGGATTGTCTCAAAGCTCCCCGCTGGGTGGAGCAAGTTCTATGCAAACATGCATAGGAAAAAGTTGGAGATCACCCTTGAAGATCTACAGGAAATCTATGTTGAGGACCAGATACGGGCTCAACTGAAGGTGGACACACTGTCCAAGCAATTAGCTAACGCCAATTTGGTTCAGACCAAGGAACCAAAGGGAAAGCAGGCAACTTTCCACAGCAAGAAGAAGAACCCTGACAATCTAAAAGTCAAGGAAACTTCTATCAAGAAAAAGAAGCCAAAGTCAGAAATACCTTGCTTCAAGTGTGGCAAGAAGGGCCACTCTAAGAATGAGTGTAAAGCAAAGACCAAGCAATCAGAGCAAGGAGAGCCTAGTAAGGTATCTATGATCACTGACGTAATTGCTATGATTGCACAGGTTGATGCAGTAAGGACTGACTCTGACTGGTGGGTAGACACTGGAGCCTCCTGCCATGTCTGCTCCAGTAAGGAGTGGTTCACCATCTATACACCTACTTCTGAAGTGGTTATGATGGCGAACCAAGCACAAGCTGAAGTGCTCGGGATTGGGACGGTGGTGTTAAAGCTGACTTCGGGGAAGTCTCTGACGCTTCAAGACGTAAAGCACGTACCTGCTATCGCCAAGAACCTGGTCTCGGGAGGCCTACTCTGCAATGCAGGCCTCAGGATGGACATCAATGCTGGCCAGATGGTGATGTCTATCAAGGAAACATATTTCGGGAAAGCTTTTTATACCGAAGGAATGTTCAAGATTCAGCTTGTAAATCAGTCCAATGTAATTAATGTAATTAATGAAGTCACTCATTCTGCTTATACTCTTGAGTTGTGGCATAATAGGCTAGGACATGTTCATTGTAAACGAATAAACAGAATGTCTAGTCTAGGACTTATCTCCAAATGTGGGGGTAAGGTAGAGAAATGTGAAGTTTGTGCTCAAACGAAGATCACAAGGAAACCCTTTCCTCGGGTTAATCGAAGTACAGATCTTCTGGAGTTGGTTCACTCCGATATCTGTGACTTCAAACAGTTTTCTACAAAGGCCGGGATGAAATATTTCATAACCTTCATCGATGACTTCTCAAAGTATGCGTTCGTCTACGTGCTGAAGGCTAAAGACGAAGCATTCGAGAAGTTCAAGGAGTTCAGAGCTGAAGCTGAGCAGCAGACTGGACAACAACTCAAAATGATAAGAAGTGATCGAGGTGGGAAGTACATGTCTCATGAATTCGCATCGTTCTGTAAAGAACATGGAATTGTCAATGAGACTACGTCTCCGTACTCTCCTCAATCAAACGGAGTAGTTGAAAGGAAGAACAGGAAGTTGACAGAAATGATAAATTCAATGTTGTTGACTGCTGGCCTTCCTAAGTGCTACTGGGGAGAAGCTGTATTGACGGCCACTTTTATTCTAAATAGAGTACCTCATGCAACTTCAGACGTTACTCCTCATGAACTCTGGTTCAAGGTCAAACCTAACTTGAATGTCATTCGAGTGTGGGGGTGTCTGGCGTATGTTAAGCTTCCAGATCTAAAGATTCAGAAGCTTGGGACAAGGACTACAAAGACGATCTTCTTGGGGTATGCCGAGAAGAGTGATGCTCGGAGATTTCTTGATATTGAGTCAAATCATATCATTGAATCTTGCGATGCAGAATATTTTGAAGACAAGTTTGCAAGGCACAAGAATATTGTTCTTCCGGATGTTCCGGAGAATAATGAGGGTGCACAAGAGACTGAAGTCTTCAATGAAGATATGGTCCAAGAAGATGTTGTTGTTGATACAACGGTTGAACCAGAACAAGCTGAGCCGTCAGCTAAGCGTATGAGGAGGTCGAAGGACTTCGGAAGTGACTTTGTCACCTATCATGTGGAAGCAGATCCGCTTACCTATGATGAGGCGATGAAGACCAGAGACACAGTTTTCTGGAAGGAGGCGATTGACAATGAGATTGATTCCATCACCTCAAATAACATTTGGGTGTTGGTTGATCTTCCTGAAGGAGCGAAACCCATCGGATGCAAATGGATCTTCAAGAAGAAGATGAAAGCAGACGGAACTATTGACAAGTTCAAGGCTAGGTTGGTAGCCAAGGGGTTTTCTCAGAAACAGGGGATTGACTATTTTGACACGTATGCTCCAGTAGCCCGGATGACCACCATCAGAATGTTGATTGCTCTCGCAGCAATACATAAGATGGTGATACATCAGATGGATGTGAATACGGCTTTCCTAAATGGCGAGCTGACCGAAGAGATTTATATGCAACATCCAGAGGGATTTGTCATCAGGGGTCTTGAAGACAAAGTCTGCAAGTTGGTGAAATCCTTGTACGGTATTAAATAGGCTCCCAAGATGTGGCATGAGAAATTTGACAAAGTTATAAAGTCAAATGGCTACATGGTCAGCGATACGGACAAGTGTGTTTACACGAAGTTCGCTGATGGAAGAGGTGTGATCATTTGTCTGTACGTGGATGACATGCTTATCCTAGGTACGGATATTAGCTGTGTCACTGAGACAAAGAAGTTCATCTCTAGCAAGTTCAGTATGAAGGACTTGGGGGAAGCTGATGTAATCTTAGGGATCAAGATCATCCGGACAGATACTGGACTAGCGCTGTCACAGTCTCATTATATTGAGAAAATGATCACTCGTTATGGGTATCGGGATCTTCCAGGGATCGATATGCCGTACAGGTGTGATCTGAAGCTGAAGCCTAATTCAGGAAAAAGCGTCAGGCAGCTGGAGTATGCAAGCGTAATCGAGAGTTTGATGTATGCTACTACTGCCACAAGACCTGACATAGCTTTCGCCGTGGGAATGCTGAGTCGTTTTACGAGCAATCCAGGTGTTGAACACTGGAAAGCTGTGAAACGGGTTATGAGATATCTCAAAAAGACTCAGACATATGCACTGTACTACAGCGGAGATCCTCCGGTAGTGGAAGGCTTCAGTGATGCCAGTTGGTGCTCAGAGATGGAGAGCGAGAGGTCCACAGGTGGATACATTTTCACAATGGGTGGAGCTGCTATATCGTGGAAGTCGAAGAAGCAGACTATGCTCTCGCGGTCATCCATGGAATCTGAGTTCTTTGCACTTGATACCGCAGCCGAGGAAGCAGAATGGCTTCGGGAGCTCATGTATGATCTTCCAGTGGTTAGGGCACACATACCGGCGATACCGATATACTGCGACAACCAGGCGACTGCGGCGGTGGCATCAAATGACCTTTTCAACGGGAAGAAGAGGACTATGCGGTTGAAGCACATGGCAGTACACGATCTTATCAAGAGAGGTGTTATTGCAGTGATTGATGTTCAGAGTCAGGAGAACCTGGCGGATCCGTTCACCAAGGGCCTCAAGCGCCAGCTGGTCATTGACACAGCTTGTAAAATGGGCTTGAAGGCATTCTGATATTAGATTTTTGTATTCCTACCATAAAGTTTTATGCTAATAGTTCAAAGATTTATCTACTAGGTATCTAGCTTTTGGTTCAAGGGAGGACCACTAATCGGAAGAATATCAGGAACGGTGGGTACATGTTCTATTGGGCATGGAGAGGTTACGGACCTATAACCACTGTTGTCTACTGTTGTTTTCTGCGGAAAACAGTTCCTGTGGGAAGGTTGGCTTAATTGCCTTAATGAGTTCTCAGGCAGAGTGAATGCCTGGTATGCTTTACAGGAAGCATGGTAGAACAGCACTACAAGGAGTGAAACTCTATGCTACAGTGGGGTGACTCCACAATGAGGTTCCTATATGTGGGGTGATGTCCAGGAATAGGATAAAGCCTCGGCTTTGCAGGCCAAGTCACAGCGGCGTAGCACCGGAAATAGGCAGTTAGCCTAATGCTGTATGTTAAATAAAGAGGGGTGTAGTCAGCACTACAAAGAGGAGGAGTTCCTCATGTTACAGTGGCACGACACCACCATGAGGTACCCGGTTAGGGATAAAGCCTCGGCCTTGCAAGCCATGTCGTTACGGCGTAACACCGTAAAGGAGCCTAAGGCTTCATGCTGGGTAGTTTGGCACTACAAAGAGGCAGTTGCCTCATGCTACTGTAGTATGACACTACGATGAGGTTTCCAGTACGGGGTAAGGCCTCGGCTTTAAGCCATGTTATAGCGGCGTAGCACCGCAAGGGAAGCGCAAAGCGCTTCATGCCATGTCTCTTTATAATGAACTCACCTATAGTGTATGACAGAGATATCAGGCCATCTCTTGAGGGTAAACTTGTAGACACCCAAAATTATACACTGAAATCAGGCTGGCACAGGGCCTTTAATGTGTAGCCAGAAGCACATGTAACTACATTATGTGAGTGGAAAGAATTTCAGCTATGATGCAGAATTCAAGGCTTAGTCCATTCTTGTATTATAGTTTGATTTTTGACTCACATGGGAAGATTCAAGTCTTAAGTGGCATCTATCCTAAAAGCATAATGGACAGTTACTGTGGGGAACACTCGTACTCATATATATAGAGATATGTGGGGGATTGTTGGGTTTGTAGCCTTTTGTTTTGGTTTTTAGTCCCACATCGACTAGAAAGGAATGTGTATCTCCATATATATGAGTCTTTTCTCTTTATGGAGATGCACATGTAGTGCACATGGGTGTGTGCCATGTGGGATTAATTATTAATGGTATAAAGGCTTAATCAACAATTAAGAAGCTGTAAGCTTTTTGCTCTTGGAAATTTATTTCCATGGAGCTAAGCTCCGTAGGAGCTTAGCGACTCGGACTTGGACTCGGGCTCAAGGGCTCATGAGGTGTAATGTGGCGTTTTGTTGGCGCACTTTGCACTTAGCACGTCAGCATCGTCGCTAGGCGCATAGTGCGCTTAAGTTGCGCTCGTTGCGCGAGCCACTTGCGCGACCACGTTGCGCGGCCCGTTACGCGAGCCCAGTTACGCTGGCCCAGTTACGCAGCCCAGTACGCAGCCCAGTACGCCCAGTGTGCGCAGCGTACGCAGCGTGCGTAGAGTGCGCAGTGTGCGCAGCGTATGCAGTGTGCGTAGTGTGCGTATGGCTGGCTGCATATTAGAGCGGGAACGGTTGCAGCAGTTGCTGCACGTTCAGGAGTAGTTCTGCCACTACCCTGAAGTTCAGGCAACTGCTTGGCAACCGTCCCGTGGGCTATATATGCAGGTTCTCTCCTCTCTCTGAGTGCTGTAGTAATCAGAATTCCAGGGAGAAAAACTCTAAGTGTTCTTTAACACAACAGAGTAGTGAGCGTGTTCTTTAACACAAACACTAGTACTTTTTAGTATGCGTGGGTTCTGTTACTTCAAACAGAGAGAGAAGAGTAGAGCTATTGCCAGAGGAGTTCGCCGTCTTCCGAGGAGTCAGAAGAGCAGGAGTGTTCCAAGGTTTTCCGTCAACCTTGCTGGTTCCTGGAAGCTGTTCGCAGAGGACGAATAAAGCTTTGAGCAACGGTGATTATTCACCCCAGCATTTCCATCTCTCGCCTGTCATCCTTCTGTTGCCTTCAGTAGTTCTGTCAGTATCTTCTTTTTAGAAGGCACTACTGCCAGTTTGCTACGATCACGAAAATCTCTTTAGATTATTCGTGTATTACGATATCTTTTTAGATCTCGTAATTTGCAGAATCCTTCTGGATCTCTGTTGTAAAACTTTTTTTAAGGAATTGCATTTGAAACGTTGTCTTTACAACTGTTTCAGTTTCTGTATTTTCCATCGAAAAGCGTGCCCCGGCGTTCCCGGCAATAACACTTATAATATTCGTTCTACATTAAATTGACTTGAGGTCAATATAAATACCTTAATCTGCATATAACGTATGAATTGATATTCCATGGAAAAAGGAAAGGTTTTGGCTAACCCCTCGCATTTTTGGGATTAAACCTAATTGTATCCCAAACTGTCACACAATTTCTCTTGTAACATGTTTGGTTTGCAGAATAGGGTCATGGAAAGGAAAGTTAATTTATATTCACTGTCACGAACAAAAAATTGGAAAAGTATAGAAAAATATAAAAAAATAAAATTCTTCCACCCAGTCTAAGCATTTACTTTTCCTTCCAATTTGTTAATAATTTCAAAAACCCAAAAAAAATTATAATTTTTCAAAGAAAGTAAAGAGCAAATAATTGGTTTTATGTTATACATTTTCCTTCCGCAAACCAAACAAGGCTCACTCTCAATGGTTTCCAAAATTCAAACGAGTGTTTACACTTTACAGTAATGCCTGTCATTTTTGTCAACTCGGCAATGGTGCTACATATGGTTTCAACCTTTCAGGCCTTCCACAACCGCAGTTTTGCAACCTCAACCAAACCCCATATTCTACATATTCGATTAGGCTAACATCTTGGATTTCATATTTTCTTCCAGAGGGGGCTAGAAGAGAAGTACAACTAAACTGACTTTGTAGAAACCTGCTGGAGAAACAGAGACACTCGATATGATTTCAAAAAATTTATGAGGAAATTTGGTTGGGGAGATGCTTCAAGCACCATGACAAAAGACAATGTACTAGAACTACTACAAATAAAGAAAGACTACTTCATAGGAAGCTAGGTGTTCCCTTCAATATTAACCGCTCAGTGGCACCGAGTTAAGGAATTTATGACTGAGTTCTCAGCACCCCTAACAACCATCAAGTTCACCACCATCAGACAGCTTGAGATAACTGTTATTGCCGGGACACAATTTTTCGATGGAAAACTGAAAATATGAAACGATTGTAAAGACAATGTTTCAAATCAACACTTCAAGAAAGGTGATTATGAATTACGAGAATCTAAAAGATTTCGTAATCAACAGCAATCGATCGTAGTACTTCTAAAAAGAAGATACAATCAGAATTACTGGCAGCAATGAAGAAGGTGACTGGCGAAAGATGGAAGAACTCCTGCTGGGGTGAATAATCACCGTTGCTCAAAGCTTTATTCGCCCTACACGAACAGCTTCCAGGAACCAGCAAGTTCGTCGGAGAACTTGGAACACTCCTGCTCTTCTGACTCCTCGGATGGACACGAACTCCCGTGCAAAAGCAATGCTGGTGCGGCGCCTTTCCTCTCTCTCGAAGGCTGCTGGAATTCGCAAACAAATTCCGATCAGAACTGTGTTAAAGAACACTTCTGAATTCTCTGTCTACTTGTGTTAAAAAATACTTCGTAAACTTTCTGTGGTGGCTTCTCTTACTTGTATATCTTTTTCCTTGTGAGAGAGAGGATGCCTTATATAGGCCCTGCAGCAACTGCTCGGTTGCCACAAAGTTAGGGACATGGTAAAAACCATCCCGAACATGTAGCAACCGCCCAGAACGTGCAAACGCACGTTCTGCTGCAAGTTGCGTCAACTGCGCGCACCCCGCGCACCTTGCACTCCGCGCAATGAGACACTTGCGCCAACCTGCGCCACTGCGCAACCTGCGCGACCTGCGCCACCTTATGTAACTCTTCTTCTCGGATTTTAGTTTTTATTATTATTATATTGACTTTATTTCTAGTTGGAAAAAAAAAGAATATGTTGTATCATAATTTTTATATATTTGTGAAACTATTTTCGTATGATTTTTATAAATGATATAATTAGACATGTTAATTAATCTAAGATATGTTTCAAAATATTCTTTAAGTAAGTATTATTTCAAGGACTTATTTTAAAGTATTATTATTTACAAAATATTAAGTTATTGGACTAAGTGTATTTTTTAATATTACTAATAATAGCTAGTATAATTTTAAATCATCATAGATCGATTTTGATTAAACCTAGAAGTTATTTGATCCAATAATTATTTTGTTTAAATTCTAAAAGGTTTCGTCCAAGTTGTTTCAAAATAGATACCATCGTGTGTATATATATAAATATATATATATATATATATATATATATATATATATATATATATATATATATATATATATATATATATATATATATATATATTTATATATATTTTATATATATATATATATATATATATATTTTATATATATATATATATATATATATATATATATATATATATATATATATATATATATATATATATATATATATATATAATATATATATATATATATTTTATATATATATATATATATATATATATATATATATATATATATATATTAAATATTATTTCAAGAAAATATATTCATTTTAAAATAAATTTGTATCGAATAGAGATAATCAATTATCGTCTTAATTTAAAAATATGTTATTTGATAGATACTAAATATTATTTTATAAATTATTCGGCCGATCATCGATAGAATTAAATTATATGATTTAGTTGCATGCTAATATCAATATACTTGAATTAAGATTGGTTTTAATTGATCATGATTAGATTGTTTTAATTTAAACGTTATATTTGAATGTGATAAGTAGTATTTGAAAAAGGTTTGAATTTATATAATTTATATTATCTTGATGACCCAAGGTGCTGTCTAATTAATTATGGAATTTGTATGTTTGAAATTAGTTGATAATATTAATTAGTTGTAGATTTATTATTATTAGCAGATTATATTATTTTTAATTTTAAAATATACTATTTGATTTATTAAGAGAAATGATTCTCTTAATCCATTGGATTTTGATCTTATCTCCGTACGCTCCATTATGAATTTAAAACCAGAGTAGTCTATCTCGTTTCATAGAGTCTATATATGGAGTAACCCTTCCCATTATTTATTATTTATTTACCATTACAATTTTTTTCGTGTCCCACAGCACTCTGTGCTCATCCTCGGCAACAATAACCCAACCCATCTCCTCCTCTATTCTATCCCTTCTCCCCGGTCTCGCCATTACTCCGTCCTGCCAAAGTCCTAACCGTCGACATTTCGACCTCATCCACGACCACCATTAATAAACACCACCACAACTGTGGCCCCTGTCACAGTACCCTTGTTGGAGCCCCGACACGTCGCCACTGTCACCATCATCTACCAATACCACCACCAGCATCCCCGCCTCCATCTTCTCCACTCCTGGACAAATTCGGCCATCCCAAGCCACCTTCACCTCCACCGATTGCCAAAACCAATCACAGGCGCCACCAACATCAACAAGTCAGAATACAGATTTTGTGTGCTGGAGAATCTGTGTCCGATTGTGTCTGTGTGTCCACCACAGATATTACAATAATCAACCGTGTCCGGACCCGTGCGTCCGTGTCTATCCCATCTTATTCCAACATTACAATTACAACCACGCCACCCCGACCGCCCAGGACATCATCGCCACCACCACGTACCTGCCGGAAATGCCACCGTGGCCTGCACCTGGACTCGCCACCGCCACAATCGGGCGAGGGCAACCCCTGGTCGTGCGGGACAGTCACCCCTCTCTGTCGAGATCCCGCAACTCCGGTGCTCCGCATCCGTGTCCTTTCTCGGAGAATCCGCCCGAGCCATCATCGACTCTGACCCCGAGCCGTGCGACGTTTCCCCGAGCTGCCGGTCTGCGGAAGTCATCTCTCCTTTTTCCCCAGCACTGGTGGCCGCGCGCCCAGCGAGAGCCCTAACTGTCGAACCCGACCTGGCGTTTCTCCGACCATCGTGGTGCGACTCCCTCGCCCGCTCCGTCCGGCAACCCCCGGAGCGGATGCAGCCGAACTCGACTACATCGGTGGTCACATCCAGACCATCGGCCGCCTCGTGGAGCGCCGAGTGCTCCGCCAGCCAGCAGCCGGCGCCCTCCTTCGGAGATGGGGCACCACTGCTGCAACCACCACCGTCCGCCTGAGCCGCACTCCCTGCGCCCGTCGTCGAAGACCGAGAGCCTCGGCCAAGAGCCACGTCTTCCCAGCCGACCGCTGGCGGCTCAGAGCCGGCGCCGCGTTCACCGCAGTCGCCTCCGCGTCAGGACCCGGTGGCTGCTCTGCCGAACTCGCCACGTTCACCGCAGTCGCCTCCACTCGATGACCGGTGAGCACCCTCTCTCCCCCTTCTTCCCTCTTTCCCCTTTCTCCTTGGACTCTCTCTCCTTTCCCTGAACTAACTCTCTCTTCCCATCATTTGAGTATAAGCAAGTGGGGATGGGGTGGAGCAAACAACAGGGAATTATGTCTTTACATTATATTTATTTCGTATATATGTGTTAGTATATTAACATGTATATACATATAGTATAATGCAATGACTATTATTATTATAATTATTGTTACTATTATTATCATTATTGGATGGGGTAGTTTGTAGCTAAGCTAGTATATGGATTGGACTTGCTTGGTAATTGATTTAGACTTATTTTGTGGGCTTTATCTAGATAATAAACATTTAGAATTTTGGGTTTATCATGGTTAACTCTATTAATATATGTTTTGGGCAAATTATATATATAAGGTTTTGGACTGAAAACTAAATATATGATTTTCTTTAGTTAAAGAAAGATATTTTGTGGTTTAAAAATATGTTTTGTTTTTCAAATTTGAATATAGAATTACAGTAGTTTATGGTATTTTAAATATTTTTTTTGACCTAAAATATCATCATTGTATTTTATCTAGTTAAAATTATAGCCTTGCACTAAAAGCATGATTTCCTATATTTTCAAGTGGTTACCTACAAATATTTTATCTAATAAAAAAAATAGTTTCCAAGTACCATAAATATTTTCCAAACAGTTATATATATTTTATGAATTTGTCTTTTGATTATAAATTATTGATCGCGACTAATTGCACTTCCTATTCTCCTTGCGAATCTGAACTTCTTCATATCCACCCTCAGCTAACTGGAATATGCTGGACCCAACAAGATGGTTTGTTTTACTAGCTAAGGACCTCAGGCAAGTGCACTTTCTGATTGATTTTTGATTAATAGTAGTCTTTTCATTTCATGTCTATACATATATCTTGCTGCTTGCTGACACGCTCGTCACACGGAGTAGTCGGGAGGAGAAATATCTTAGTAGACATGTGGACTACCCAGAACTATCCCATGATGTCTATTCGTGAACAATAGCACCTGTACATGACACGTGCAGGTGCCGGATTTACCCCCTAGCCGTTCACATGTCGAAACGGATATTTCAGACCACCTAGATAGATGTCTTTTATTAGTTTTTCCTTGTTTACTCCTCTATCGTGCTATGTCATCAGTTATCTTCCAGTTTTCATATCTCATATGTTATTTTTATGTCTTGTTAATTCTATTATGTTTTCGCATTGTTGTTGGTTTGTGTACTTGTTCCATTCCTGACTGGAAACCAACATTTTTCAGGTTTAGCCGCGATCACTGTTAGCATTGGGAAGGCTTGGGTATGCTTAGGACAACCTAGAAATAGAAAGCAATTGTATCAATTTCATTAATTGTAAAATCTTGTATTTTCTTTAATTATAAATATTGTAATAAATTTAGAAATTTGAATGAGCAATAATGTTTATTTTGAGCAATTATTCTTGCGGGCTTGACAGCGTTCTACCGCCGACTTTGCGGCGTAGGCTGGCTTTGACACGTCTCGTATCCGGAAAAGCGGGTGCGGGTCGTGACACCTTACGCCACTCGCACAACATGTGCCACGCGCACAACTTGCGCAACGTACGCAACGTGCGCAACCGGCACAATCGGCGCACCCAGCGCAACCTGTACGCAACCTGGCACGTACCCTGGCGCGCACCCTGGTCGCGCAACGTGGCAGCGCAAGTGGCTCGCGAAACGAGCGCAAGTAAAGCGCACTATGCGCCTAGCGACGATGCTGACGTGCTAAGTGCAAAGTGCGCCAACAAAATGCCACATTACGCCACATGAGCCCGAGTCCAAGTCCGAGTCGCTAAGCCCCTACGGGGCTTAGCTCCCATGGAAATAAATTTTCCAAGAGCAAAAAGCATTAATGTTTTCTATTGTTGATTTAGCCTTTTTTACATTAGAAAAATAACCCCACATGGCACACCCATGTGCACCTTCACACCACATGTGCATCTCTAAACTAGCAAAGCTAATATATAGAGATACAACTCGTTTGGTCTAGCCGATGTGGGACTAAAATTTACTTTGTAAAAGAACAAAATCCAACAATCTCCCACATATCTCTATATATGAGTATAAGTGTTCCCCACAGTAACTGTCCATCATGCATTAGGAGAGATGTCACTGACGACTTGAATCTTCCCGCATGGTTCAAACAACAGACTATAATACAAGAATGGACTAAGCCTTGAATTCTGTATCATAGCTGAAATTCTTTCCACTCACATAATGTAGTTACATGTGCTTCTGGCTACACATTAAAGGTCCTGTGCCAACTTGGTTTCAGTGTATAATTTTGGGCGTCTACAAGTTTACCCTCAAGAGACGGCCTGATATCTCTTTGTCCATACACTATAGGTGAGTTCATTATAAAGAGACATGGCATAAAGCGCTTTGCGGTGTAGCATGAGGCAACTACCTCTTTGTAGTGCCAAACTACCCAGCATGAAGCCTTAGGCTCCCTTGCGGTGTTATGCCGCAACGACATGGCTTGCAAGGCCGAGGCTTTATCCCTAACCGGGTACCTCATCGTGGTGACGTGCCACTGTAACATGAGGAACTCCTCCTCTTTGTAGTGCTGACTACACCCCTCTTTATTTTAACATACAGCATTAGGCTAACTGCCTATTTACGGTGCTACGCCGCTGTAACTTGGCCTGCTGTAATGACCCGCTCCGCCCTAGCGGAATGTCGATTCAAACGGCAAGTGCAACGACTCAAACGAGCCATCGTGTCACGACCCGCACCCTAGAGTAAGGGCACGAGAAGTGGGTACGTCCAGCCTACGCCGCAGTGTCGGCGGTAGAACGTTGTCCTGGGTCAATCATCTAACAATACCAAAGTACCTGTACAGTTTATACTCTCCGAATAGAGGTGACAACAGAAACAAACTCAATCACATCTAGGTAGAGAAATGGAAGATAGATAGATAGACAGATGGTAACTCAAAAGAACCATAGCATAGATGAAATAAGACTAAGTGTCTAAGATACATAACATCCAGAATGTCAACTCATAATACAAGACTAAGAGTCTATACATCTCCACATCTCAAAATACAACTCAGAATGTGAGACAAAATGTACATATAGAAAAGACTGCCTAGGCTAAACTGGTCTAGACTACTGGAACAACATCCTCAGCTGCAGGTGGATCCTGCTGAGGGTCCACAACATAAGTATCATCTAGTCCTGCTCCATAATAGGTAGACACCAGGGCCTCCTCCTCATCCTCTGTAATATTTTCAACAGGTCCAATCAGGACGGGAACGAGCACAATACATCTCACGCAGTGCATAGAATGATAGGAGATACAAAGCATGCAATAGAGTAAAATACAGGAACTGCTGAAGGAAGATACATGTAGCAAAAGAGATAGCTGTAAAGGAAATATCTACTGTATATAGAGAACTAGCAGTGTCTAGTGAGTCAGAGTAAAATATAGACATGTGAAATGGCATAGGAGATTCATGATTACAGCTAGAAGTGATTCATGACTACAGCTACTGGGGTAATATCCACATGACTATTTCCACTCCCCCATCCCCAATCAATACACAAGGATCCATTCAGGTTATGTTAAGATTCGTGATAAGCCCATAATTGGGTGATACGTGAGTGATTCATGAAGATTCATGGAGGCTCGGTGATCATGAGAGTACATGAGTCACTAGCTGATACATGAAGATACATGAAAATAGAAGCATGAGATACATGATGTAAGTGAAACACACATGACAAAAGTACCTGATGCTCCCGAGGGGGATAACATCTCATGAAAAGATCCATATAGTACCAATCTGTGATAACAATCGTGTCAGCATCAAGTAAAGTAAGCTAGAGCAAGAATATAAATCCTGGCAAATATGAAACGGTCAGAGAATGTACTCGCCTGATAACTGAATGTCTGAAGAAGATATACTGTCTGAAGAGAGGTGTATGGCTCCTAATCAGAGCAATACAAGTCACAATGTATCCACAATGGTAAAAATAGAGTGTACAATGCATACTACATGATTCTAGGTCAATCTGGTCAAAAGTCAACTCTGGGTCAACTCTAATAGTCAAACTAGGTCACAGGAAGTCATACTAAGTCAAATAGAGTCAAACAAGGTCAAACAAGTCAAATACTAGTCAACATGATCAATCTGGGTCAAGTCTAGGTCAAACTTAGACCAACTAAGGTATTGGTCAAACAAAGACCAGTCAGTAAGGTAATTAGGTCAAACAAAGACCAGTCAATAAGGTAATTAGGTCAGACTAGTTAAACTAGTCATTGTAGGTCAATCCTAGTCAAATCTATGTTAATTAGGTCAAGGTTTGACCAATAGTTGACTTTGGTCAACCTTTAGTCAACAAAGGTTAACTAGTAGGGTTTTAGGCTTTTAGGTCAAATTGAGTTAGCCCCCAAGCCATAGGCTAGTAGCCTAGGCCATAGGCTATTCTTAGGGTTCCATAGGCTAGTGATTATAGGTTTCTATAAGTCTCGTGCTCGTGTTCCTAGGTTCGCCTAGGGTCAGGCTAGGTGTCAGTGTGTCTGCACGATGTCCACGTGTCCTCAGGACACGATACGAAGCCCGTATCAGTCGTGAAAATTCGACTGATACGCGTGTTTTGCGCTGCGTCGTGCAGAGATGCACACGCCTCGTAGACACGACACGGGCCACGTGGGGCCTCGTGCTCATGTCCACGTGTAGCCCACGTGTTGGGCTACACAATTGTGTCACCACGAGGTGTCATTGTGTCATGTCCGTGCGACACGAGACACTCGAAGTTGGTGTCTGTGCGTGTGTGCGCTGACAGCCCGTGTCCATTGCGAGTGAGATTTCTCATTCGACACGACACGAGGCGACACCAAATTTTGGGGGCATGTGCGCAGACATTGCCCCCTCGTGTTCACCAATTTTCCCGTGTCCTAGTGTCGTGTGTAGGGAGAACCAAGGGGGTGGTAGCAGGGGATTTTTATAGTGTAAAAACAGTGTCTAAACAGTGTGTGTCCAGTGAGCTTTGTGTCCAGTTTTGGACACGACACAAGCTCAAAACGTGCACAGTGACACAGGGTTAGGTTTAGGGTTAGCTAGGCTAGGTTTTTGGTTAAAAGGATTAACAAAACAATGTGTATATTAATGTGACAGTAAGCTAAAAAAAAAACAGTAAAATACAATGAAATAAATTAGGATACGTGTCCGATACGACACCAAACAATTCCTAGATTTCACCAAACTTTACCCACAGCTAGTATACACCTATATGCATGCATTTATGAAGAAAAATTACAACATTAATATGGTTTAGAGACATTTACCTATATGTGCAAAATCCTTGAAAACTCAATAAATGAGGGGGGTGTCCAAGTCCACTTATGGGTGTGTCCAAGTCCTTGTGTCCAACTTGCTAGCCTCCCTTAGCACCCTCTAGGTGTAGGAACCCAATGCAAGAGGTTTGAAGTGATTTGGATCACTATGTTGAGAGTTGTGAATTTTCCAAGAAAAGGCTATTTTCAATGATTTAAAACATGTAAATTTTAATACAAGGAAATGAACTAATATATAGGAATGATCAACCAAGGGGGGGGGTGTCTTGGCCGGCCAAGCATGGCCAAGGCATGGAGGTATGGGGGGGGGGGGTTGTCTTGCTTCTAGGCTAAGAGAAGGACTTTGTAAAGGGTTTTAAGATATTTTGCATAAATTAAGCAAAATATCAATAAGTAAATATCTAGATATTTATATAGCTTTGACTACCATGAAATATCTAATCCTCTTAGTCATTCTAGGTTAGTAGCTAACCTATGGATTAGGGTAATTAGGTTAGGATTAGCAAGTCACTAATCTAAAAGTCCATGAATAGTAAAATCTCACTAATCCCACTAAATTCCAAATAAATTCCTAAAAATTACCAAAATACCCCTATGGCTAAAAATCACTAAAATGATATTCTAAGCCTATGGTCAAGCTCTCATGGTCATGGCAACTTCTAGGTTAGAGAAACTAGGGTTTACACTAAGGTTTACTAACAAAATCACAAAGTCATAAGTCATGTCTTAGCATGACTTTAGAAAATGGTTTAACTCAACTAAAACCACCAGGAAATCATACCATGAGTAGAATACCACTAATAAATAATAGAAATAATAAATTTTCAAAAATTCCCAATTTCAGAAAACAGGGTGTTACACGTCGACCCGAAGAGTTGGTATCGACCAGATAAAGAATCGATGCAAGGCTTACATCGGCCCGTCAAGATGAATCCAGACTTAGACTTTTAAAGGCGCTCGGAGTATCGCTCGACCGATGCGAACATCGCTAAGGTGGGTGGCTCCGATGAACCCGTATTTGCTTAGCCTAGACACTTAACAATGTGGACACTATCACGAGAATCGTTAGGCGATAACACCGTGCATGTTAATAAATGACTCAACGCACCTAGCTAAGGGATTAATCATACCTTGCATGCTTGTATAGAATATGGAAAGAAACATGGAAAATATGAGAACTCTAGCACCGCGCTCCACGCTCGTGCTAAGCCACAAGCTTACGTTTGTTCCTTATGCGTTCAACAATGAAACAATGAATGGATTACAACAATAAAACGGAAAGACTATCAACATAGTCATTCCGAGTAGAGTATAGCAACATTGAAAGATTATGGGACCGATGGGTCGCCAAGGCGACTCCCACACGGGGAGTTGCATAATGTGTGAATGAAAGAATGATATAAGTGAATGAATGAACCAACGAATGAAAGAATGAATACGTGAATGAATCAATGAACGAACGGACAAGTAAAAAGAAAGAAAAAAAAGAATGAATAAAATAAGGAAGAAAGGAATGGTTAGCGACATGTATGACGGGCACGTGCAACGGGGCTCGCTACCCGCTGCACGGACGCCAACCTGGTCGATAACACATTATGGCTAAGGGTTAGCCTACGGCTCGGAGACAACCGTTAAATTAAATGACAAACAAAAGAAACGAAATGGTCGTGGACAATCCATTAGTATACGGGAGGTGGGATATATAAGGGATTTCCAGCGGCACAGTCAAAGTGTGAAGGACGTGCCGGTCCGGACGGAAATCAAAAGTATGGCTTACGGGCTGCCTGAGTGCGGGCTTGGCCACCAGGGGACGTAAGGCCGGGTATTTCAAAAGACTATCAAGGTGTACCAAGCCGCACGCCATGATAGGTGAGGAAATTACCAAGGGGAAGACATGTCAAAATTGGCTTGTGACGCCAGCGACCGATGTATAAAGATTAAGTGGACTTTGCTGGTGGCAATCCACATGCAAGTCCTTGCATTGAAATCAAAGTAGTCTAAAGTTAATTGAATGAAGTACCTTATGAATATGCTTGAAATGTAACACACCAAATGATAATGAGAAATTCATGCAAGTGAGTTAGATAACGTGCCTACGACGTGCTAGAATCTGAGGCAAGGATACGCACTTGACATCGAAAAGTTCATATTGAATTGTTGACTAACTTGGTTTACTTTGGACAGGGAAGGCCGGACGGTAAGTATGGGTAAGTCGTGCATGTATTTCCATACGACACTTGAATTTGGCAACACGAGGTTGGTTATGAAATATGCCATCACTACAAGAAAAATCCCTTTTACAACGTTCCATTTACAACACTTCCTAAAAACGTTGTTAAAAAGGGGGGTCTTCTACAACTTTTATGGTAAAACGTTGTAAAATACATGTGCAAACAACTTTTATATTCAAACGTTAAGGCTTCTACCATGGTCATTCACAAAAGTTGTGTATTAGTCTTCAATAATATTTTATTAACATTGTAATATTTATTCATTTTCAACGTTTATTTAAAGTTGCCAAAGTTATTTATTTTGACAATGTATTTAAAATATTGTAAAAATATAATGTTCAACAACGTTTATCCAATGTTGCAATTTTTTATATATTTACAATGTTTGTTTGATGTTGTAAAAGTAATTTGATTTTACTATTTTATATAAACGTTGTGTATGTTATATCATTTTACAGCTTTTAATAAACAATGTAAAAGGCTTATATTTAACAAACTTTATAAAATGTTGTAAAAGATGTGTATTTCACAATGTTTAGACAATACTGTAAATTTATATTTTAAATATTTATAGGATGATATTATTTGAAATGTTGGTCTTGTTAGGTCGATAACTCACTTGGTAGCATCTCATGAATGTCTTTCAATATCTTGGCAAAAATCGATATCCTTGATTGGTATTCTCAACTTTATTCTTACTGTAATAAGTATTGAATGAGCTGATTGCTCTTCTAAGAGAATGGGGACCAACCTATTTTAGATGAATTATGTAGCGGAAGCATTGTCGATGCCCCTAAAACTTGAAGTAGATTGGAGGATCATTTCCAAATTAATCCATGTAAAGATTTTTCATCTTTTTCAGGATATATATAGGACTGTTAAAGAACATTTAACTTTTGCAATGCTCGACATGTCTAAACTGATTACTAGGAAACTTTTGGAACTCGTAGGTCATTCTACATAGGAGAAGTTTTGTAGGACTTCTTCATAACCTTAAATTATAAGGTTAACTTTTTTTAATGCCAAAGC